>PVJD01003855.1:0-151823 GCA_004026545.1 Mormoops blainvillei | reverse complement strand
AGAACTGTAGGGAGAAAATAACAGAAATGAATTTCTAAAGACTATAATTCTTCAAGATTTTCTGCTTAATGATTTTTATACAAATTACCACTCCCACCTCAGTGTTGTAGAGATTACTAAAAAAATTTTTGTAACTTTAATTCTTGTAAAAAGCCACAGGAATATTATGGTTAAGCATTTCAAAGCTCTTCCATTAATACAGGAAACTGTTAGAGTGCTTTGAACATTCACTGTTTAGTTTCCTAATTATTTCAGCTTGAAAATTTAACCAAGGTTTACTTCTGCTTTGAAAGTTCACACAAATGTTAAAGGATATGATTTGCCTCAAGATTTATGAAAGCCGTAATGGTGTTGGATATTTCCATACCATTTATGAGAACTTTCAAGTTGATGATAATTTAACAAATAGATATTTCTGTTAATGTCAGCTTGTTTGTATTTTAAAAGTTACTCATACAGATCTGTAAGTGGCTCCCTACATTTTTAGGATGATGACAATTTTTTAAGCTTTTATTTTGAAAACTTCCAAAGCTGAATGAACAATGTAGCACATTGCCTAGGTGAATCGGTTGTTAAGCATTGCACTTTTATTTTCCCTTTCACTTCATATGTGTACGTATGTGTGATTATTTTGCAGAATCATTTAAAAATAAGTTGCAAGCACCATACTACTGCATTCCTAAGCATTTCAGCACTATGTCCTAAGGCCTAGGTCATCTACCTACATATAGCAATGCCATTATTATACCCCCAGTTTTCATATTGACACAATAATATTACATAATATATAGTCAATAGTCAAATTACCTCAATTGTGCCAGTAATGTTCCTTTAAAAAAAAATTAGGATCCACTCAAGGGTCACATATTTCATTTAGTTGTGACTGAATCTCTTTTAATCTAAGTAGGTGCCAACCTTTTATTTTGTCTTTCATACTATTGACACTTTGAAGAGTAAAGATCAGTTGTCCTGAGGCATGTCCCTTGATCTGGAAAAATAATAATCTTTTCATCCAAATAATGTGAATTAATTAGGCACCTTTTTCCTGAAAAATATTAAGCCTTCATCTGAAGACTTTATAGCCACCTGTGCATTTCTGATGCTGTATGTTGTCTACAATGGATTTGAATTAGAATTGGATTAAGATTTTTTATGCTTTAGTTAAATATATTGGGGTGACAATGGTTAATAAGATTTTATGTTTCATGTGTACGATTCTGTGATACATCATCTGTACATTTAATGTACAAAAATCCACTGTTTTCCTATGCACTAACAATGAAATTTCAGAAAAAGAAATGAAAAACAATTCCTTTTGTGACTGCAACAAAAAGAATAAAATACCTATGAAGAAACTTAACAAAAGATGTGAAGAACCTATATACTGAAAACTACAAAGTATTATTAAAAGAGATTGAAAAAGACACAATGAAATGGAAAGATGTTCATAGATTGGAAGAATCAACATAGTTAAAATGTCCGTATTACCCAAAACCATGTACCAATTTAATGCAATCCTCACCAAAATCCCAATGGCATTTTTTAAAGAAATAGAACCAAAAAATCATCAGATTTTTATGGAACCACAAAAGACCCTGGATAGCCAAAGAAATCTTGAGAGAAAGAATGAAAACCGAAAGTGCCACACTCCCTTGTTTCAAATTATACTACTAAACAACAACAATCAAAACAGCATGGTATTGGCAGAAAAACAGACAGACCAACTGAATAGAATTGAGAACCAGAAATAAATCCACATGTATACGGGCAACTACTTTTTGATAAAGGAGTCAAAAACATATAATGGAGAAAAGAAAACCCCTTCAGCAAATGGCACTGGGAAAATTGCAAAAAGACACATGCAAAAGAATGAAACTAGACTGTCCCCATAAATTCAAAATGAATCAAAGGCCTAAATATAGGACCTGAACCAATAAAATGTAAAGAAGAAAACATAGGCACTAAACTTATGGACCTTCTTCTTAGAGAATATTTTATGGATTAACATTATTTTCTGGAAACTTTTGAGAATCTGGCTTAGCAGATGAAGGCAGGGAATCATTGGGGCATATCCTCAGGATGTCCTCCTTAGCTACTTCCGAATTCAGTCCTGTGCTTTAGGGATTGATAAAATTCATCAGGAGTAAATTCTTTCCTTTTTGCTCTGAATGAGTTTACAACCTGGTTGAGATGTTAGGATGTACTTTCAAATAATAATATTGCAATAGAGAAAATGATATACCACAAGACAGATACAGAGAAAGTTTTTTAAAAGTTAGGAGGAGGAAAATATTATCTTGTGGTAGTGGTATCCCTTGAGATATTACCCTTGCAGGGTAGGTGGGACTGATTCAGACATTGGGCAAGACTATGGGGAAAGGAAGCTGGAAGTAAATCATAGACATTCCAGGCAGAAGAATCACCAGGGCCAGTAAAGGTGCAGGCATGGAGAGAGCAAGTGGTTTATTTTAGCTGGAGCCAAGAGTTAATGAGGGAATGGTGGAGCATGCAGATGGAAAGGCAGATCGGAGCCCATCTTGCTTGACCCTACATGAACTTTCTAACACTGAACTATCTAGAAAGGTTGGGAGGGAGGAAAGAAGGAAGGAATAATTAGCTTTTAAATTTGACTAAGTAAATATCTTAGCCATTTATTTCAGACCAAATCTGTATGATAATGTTTGCGTCATTCTTTGAACCTGTTTACTATGCTTGCTTTGTAGTTCCTTAAAGCACTTAATGTTCTTATTCTGAAAATTATAAGCAAAATTTTTACAAACCATTGAACCAAATAGTTTTTCTGCTTACATTCTTCATAGAATGGTTAGGTGTAAACACAAATATATAGACAATATACATGGGGTTTTGGGGAGCTCTTTTAGAAAATGCAACTTACCTCTCTGGTATGTGTTCCTATCATAAGGTAGATAAATATACCTGAAGTAAGAAATATTAATTCATCATAATTCAATGGTTGTTGTTTTCAAAGAGCTCAACTCTAATGTGGGAAGTAATGAATTTAAAAATGAAAGATGGGTACTATAGCTCTAAGACATAATATGCAAAAAGGTGTTGAAGAAATACACACAAGAGAGATCAGTGTGGGCTAAGTCTAAAATCAGACCAAATCAAGCCTTCTCAGTGTTTGGTCATATCACGTGGTACTTTAGGACTATTACATAGCTACCAGTTATTGAGTGCCTACATTCTGCCAGAAATTTCACATATATTTTTACTCTTTGCAGTAATTGTTCAATGAATCTCTTAATATCCCTATTTCCTAGATGAGGGGAGAAAAAGGCAGACAGGAGTAACTTGCTTAGAGTCACATGGCAAGTAAATAGCTAAGCACGGATATGAAGTAACTTGTGCCTGACTCTCAGACCTGTATTCATTCCCGCACATGGCACTCTGCTTTAGAGGTCTTTTGTCCCCCAGGGCTTCCCACACTGGGGCTCCTGCTGTTCCAAGTGCTATCGATTGCCAAGATCTCAGCAGAATGCTTGTCTTGCAGTTCTGATTCCTGTGCTTTGTTCCTTTTGTGGTGGAATTGTCAGCCGGAGCCCAGAATGTTTCTTTTATTTCTGGCTTCAGACACTGATGCTTGTTTGGTGATGTTGGTGGGACAATCCACATGGCAGTTTATTCACATGGAGGCTGAGAAGTATTTTGGAAAGTATCCTGAGATGTGTGTCCGTTTGCAAGAGCTGACATACATAAGACAGAAATTCAAACTTTCCATCAAGGTGGAGGTGTAGGTAGACATACTTCATGCCCTCACGCAACCATAAAAAGAATTACAACCAGATCTTAAAACTAATAACACCTAGAACTGTCAGAAAGTTGAGCTGTATGGAATTCCTACCACCAAGGATTTAAGGAAGACACATTCATCCAGATGGATAGGAGGGTTGGAGTTGCAGAGATAGTCAGAGAAGTGGTGTGGTGCAGAAAGGCAGCTGCAGCAGAACAGATGGGAGGGAAACCTTCAGAGCGAGCGATCCCAGCCCCAGGCTGCACAGCCCAGGATTCCAGCACTGGGAAAATATAACCTCATTACCACTGGCTGTAAAAACCAGTGGGGGTTGTGGTAGCAGAAGAAACTGCCAGACTTACACCGCTTAAAGGTCCAGCATAGTCTTGGAATGTATACAAACCCACCCACTCTGGGATTCACCACCATGGCAGCGGCTGAAAGATCACCAGTCGCACATGGGAAGGGGATAAAGTGACTGGAAATGGGGTGAGCGCTGGATGAACTTCCAGAAGCCAGGCAGTAGCAATGTCCCCTCTCCTAGCCCTCCCCACACAGCCACAAAGCAGTGAAGCAGGTGCCCACCCTAGCAATTACCTAAGGCTCTGCCCCACGTAATTTACAGGTGCCTTTTTGACCTAGGCCACACTACTAAGATAGGGAGTGAAAGTAGCTCTACTAATACACAGAAACAAATACAGGGAGGCTGCTAAATTGAGGAGACAAAGAAATATAGACCAAATGAAAGAACAGAGCAAAACCCCAGAAAAACAACTAAGCAAAACAGAGATAGCTAACAGAGTTCAAAACACTCATTATCAGTATGCTCAGAGAACTTCTTCAGTATGGCACACACACACAAAAATAAATAATAAAGGAATAAATGAAGGTTACACTAAGTGAAATAAAGAATAATCCACAGGAAATCACAGAGAAGGGAAGGAAGCTGGGATTCCAGTGATTTGGAACATAAGGAAGAGGTAAACATTTAACCAAAACAAAAAGAATAAACAAGAATTCAAAAAAAATAAGGACAGGCTTAGGAGCCTCTGGGACATCTCCAAACGTGCCGTCATCTGAATCATAGGGGTGCCAGAGGAAGAGCAAGAAATTGAAAACTTATTTGAAAAAATAATGAAAGAAAACTTTGCAAATTTGGCAAAGGAAATAGTCATACAAGTCCAGGAAGCACAGAGAGTCCCTAACAAGTTGGACCCAAAGAGGAACACATCAAGATACATCATAATCAAAATGCTAAAGGTTAAAGATAAAGAGAGAATTTTAAAAGCAGCAAGAGGAAAGGAGAGAGTTACCAACAAAGGAGTTCCCATAAGACTATGAGCAGATTTCTCAAAAGAAACGTTGCAGGCAAGAAGGGACTGGCAAGAAGTATTCAAAGTGATGACAAGTAAGGACCTACAACCTAGATTATTCTATCCAACAAAGTTATCATTTAGAATGGAAGAGCAGATAAAGTGCTTCCCAAGCAAGGTAAAGCTAAAGGAGTTCATCCCTAAAAATCTGGAAACACCAATTCAAAAGAACCTATGCACCCGAATGTTCATAGCGCACAATTTACAATAGCCAAGAATTGGAAGCAACCTAAGTGCCCAACAGTAAATGAGTGTATCAAAAAACTATGGTACATTTATAGAACGGAATACTATGCAGTAGAAAGGAAGAAGGAGCTCCTACCCTTTGCACAGCATGGATGGAACTGGACGGCATTATGCTAAGTGACATAAGCCAGGCCATGAAAGACAGATACCCTATGATCTCACCTATAAGTGGAAACTAATCAACAGAACAAACAAGCAAAATACAACCAGAGACATTGAAATAAAGAACAAACTGATAGTAAGCAGAGGAGAGGGGGAGGAGATAACAGGGGGAAACAGGGAAAGGTAATCAAGGAACATGTATAAAGGACTCATAGACAAAGCCAAAGGGGGGTATGATCAAGGGTGGGAGAGGAGGGGGGAATGATGGGGGAAAATGGACAAAACTGTACTTGAACAACAATAAAAAAAACACAAAGCCATGCACGTTGCTTTCACGCACGTTTTAAGAGATCCTTTTGTATTAAGCTACTTTTTAACAGACGATAACAACAGAGTTTATAACAGTGTTAATAGTACTTGGTTTAGAAAAAAGTATGTGCCAAATTTACTTAAGCCTCCTAATTATGGCAGTCTTGGAACAGATTGCTTAGATTCAATTTTAAAGGCAGTTATCTGTCCTCTCCCCAAGTTTATCAAGAATAGAGAACCACAGCAGCCTGTCATAGTTTTGTGTTTTGTGACTATATTACTAAGGCTTGAAATCAAATCAATTGAAGCTTCCTAAAATTCCTTACGTGTCTCCTAAATCGGGTAAATGGTCACTACTCACACTAAACACTTAATGCTATATAAATGTAAACATTGTGTTAAACTAACTTGGGTTGTAATAACTAAAACCTTAATAGAAATGGACTCACATTCAGAGACGTACTTAAAAAAAAAAAAAAAAGGCTAAAGGAGTTCATCACCACCAAGCCATTATTATAGGAAATGTTAAAGCGACTTGTATTGAAGAAAAAGATCAAAACCATAAACATCAAAAAGCAACAAATTCACAAGTATCAACAACTGAATCTAAAAGAAAACAAAACAAAGCAAAAACCAAACCTAAGCAAAGAACCAGAACAGAGCCAGAATCATAGATATGGAGATCACTTGGAGGGTTAACGGCTGGGAGAGGGAAGGGGGAGAATGGGGAAGTGGTGCAGGGATTAAGAAGCCTAATTGGCAGGCACAAAATAGACTGGGGGATGTTATGAATGGTATAGGAAATGGAGAAGCCAAAGAACTTACACACATGACCCATGAACATGACTACGGGAGGGGATTGCTGGAGGGAAGGGGATACCGGGTGGAGGGGGAGTAAGGGGGAAAATTAGGACAACTGTAATAGCAAAATCAATAAAATATAAGAAAAAATAAACTGACAGATCAAAAAAAGAGAAGTCCATTTTTCTTGTGAAAAAAGAATTCTTAAGTAGAGACAACAGCAGTAGTTTCTTATAATTCTAAGAGAAACATTTTGAAAAGAGCTTAGTTACTGTTACCAGAATCACTGTTGGTATGACACTCATGGACTTTGACCACTCGGGGACTCAGCCCCTGAACCTCTGTCTGACTTCCCACACTCATCATGCGAACAGCCAGTCAGCTTTTCTCCTATTCTTCCAATTCTATCTAACTATTCTACCAATATGTGAACACTGTTAGCCATGGAAACCAAGTTCAGACAAACTCACCATTGGTCTTTGCTTTACCAAATGATGAACTGCTCTGAAGCCAATAATACAGAGCATCCTTAATAGCTGTGCACCAAATGCCTCACACTATTTCTAATGAAAAGTTGGAATCCTGTTTTCTCACAGGTGGGAAAGTTTTGCAGCAAATTCTGTGGAAATGTTTTTCAATATTAAAGAAAACAAGCTAGGGTTTTTCTTTTATTTTTAAACTAAAAGCAGGATATATGTTTGTGATAAAGTCATTTAACATACCTAAAAGTAGAAAGAACTAAAAAATGACACAGAATCTAATTATGCAGACCTACCAGACGTTAGCTTTTTTGTGTTTTTACCATCTAGTTTTTTTTTATGCCATTGTTTGCCATATAGTCTCTTTGCCAACAGTTTTTATTATGCACATTTTGTGTATACATATGTACAAATAGTATTATCTCACTTTACACCCATGTATCTGTACCTATTGCTTTGTATGTCTAATTATTGTAAGGACAAATGAAAACAAAAACAAGGGGCTGAATTTTCCACATTGAAAATAAGGGAAGAGGCCTCTCCCTCTTCCTTCTTCTTACAGCATTTACTTTCGAAAACTTGTAAGTACTTTTACCTCTCTAAAATGTATATAAATACTTCTGAAAACTTGATAGGCCTTTTGTCAACTGTGTAGCCCAGGAATGTCTTTTTCATGGACCTGGGAGCTATGTCTTTGAATGGGGACCTCAGGGGAGATTGCACCCCCCTCTCCCAATCTCTGCAGGAAGGAGGAACCTAATTGGGGAGGTGTCTTACTTCACATTACAAAATTGTCTTCAGCCATAAAGACATGAGAAGTTTGTTTCTCCTCTGGACAGAGCAAGTTATCTAACAGAGATGGCCACTCCAATCACCGGACAGATGTGAGGTGTGCCAAATGGTACTGTCAAGTCCGCTTATTTGAGGACTAGTTATTGTTTATCTTGAAAACCTGTATGTCATGGGCTGGGTCTGCTTGGCCATGTAAGAAGGTGAGATTCCTTTCTCTGTAGTTTCTTGCCCATGATGTGCATGGGATTCTGGGTTTAATGCTTATTCAAAAATAAGTCTTTTCTTTCTTTACCATTTTGGTGGAGAGGATTTTTGGGCTGTGAGGAGAGTTGCGTTTTTAATTATATTTTCCCAACAATATATGTTTGTGTAATTGTATATGTATAAAAGATAATGGCATAGGAATATTCTCAGATGAACCATAATGTGATAAAAAATGTCTTAGATGGAAGATAGTATGAAGAGTGGCTTGGTGAGATATTATGTTCCTTACATGTCTTATTAATACTTTCTAATTAAAAAATACTCAGATTATCTAATGTGAGTTTTAAAGATACACACAAAATAATTATTTGTATTTCTTGACATTAAAAACAATAATTATGTTATCCATACATTCTAACTTTGTGAAGAGGTTACCTGTTTCTTGATTTTACTGACAACATTTTTGAAAAGTGGAAGACAATCCAAAACAACTTCAACACCAATTAGTTTTCTCATAAGAAATAAAGAAAATTAGGAAATTTGCTGTATTAGATTTAAAATGTTCATCCTAACACTTTTTTGCCACATTGTATTAATACAAAACATTAAAATTAATTTGGCTACTATACCAAAATACCATAGATTGGGTGGTATAAACAACAAATATTTATTTCTCAACATTCTGGAAGCTGGAATCCCAAGATCAGAGTACCAGTGTGGTTAGGTGCCTGGTGAGGGTCCCCTTCCCGGTTAGGCCCTCGCATGGCCTTTTTTTGGTATAGAAATACACAGAGTGAGAGATCTCATGTCTCTTCCTTTTTTTATAAAGGCACTAATTCCATCATAGAGAACTCTACCTTCATGACCTCAACTAAACTGAACTGCCTCTAAAGGCCCCACATCCAAATGCCATCATACGGGTGATTAGGGCTTCAATATATGAATTTCAGTAGGACACAAAATTTAATTTATAGCACCCATCAGAGGCAAGTAGAGTAAAAAGATTGCGATAGACAAATAATGTGGACCTGCAATAGTGAGGTTCCCACACTTCTTTCTTCTTCCTTTTAATGTTCTTCTTGTCTCTCTCCTCTTCTTCTGTCTCCTTCTGTCTCCTCTGTTTAGAGATGAGGGCCATATGCTGTGTTACTGAAAGGGGAATGACTAAGCCATCATCAAGTGTCCATTTCTTTCCCCCCTGAAATGGAGTGCATCTGAGGAACAACTGCTATGAAATTCAGCATGTGTGTTTGTACAACAGCCATTTGTGAATTGTTCAGAATTTTATGCTGGTGCATTGTTGGCAGAAAATCAGGCGACCCTGAACTGGCTTGGAGACGAACACAGTGGTTCAGCAGGGGCACTAAGGAGCATGCATGGGTCTTGAACCTGTTCATAATTTAGAATAATCTAAATGCAAATCGTACTTGGTCATTTCTTAGCTGCATGATTTTGGACAAGGTACTGAAGCCATTCCATGGCTTACCTTACTTATTTACAAAATGAGAAGAAGCTACTACCTAGTTAGAAAGCCCTCGCAGACTGTTAAACTTTTTCACTATTGATGCTTCAGGATTCTTCATAGCCGAGTCTGCCACACTCCACAGGCTTCCTAACACTCAGCCTCTAACACCACAGTCTCCAAAGGCCAAGAAATCCATTACTATGGCCAATTGCCTCCAGTGCTTTTTTTTAATGCTTACATTGATCTGGCTGATATATGGCAGGAGGCTGAAAGGTGATACCTTAACTCAGGATCTTCAATTCATAAATAAACAATATGTCACTCAATGACAGCTTTCTACATAAGGACGCATGATTAAGTCCCTGCTTGAGCCTTCTAAGCAGCGGCCAGACCCAGGAGTATGTCTTTGGCATGGGTGTGATGATGTCTATATTTTATTACCCTGGTCTTATAGTTTATCAATGGAAGAATGCAAAGAATGAGGCACATAGATTAAGTTCTCCCCCCAAAAATTATCAGTTCCAACCTGCCAACTGCTGATATGCAAAGGTCATCCTTGTGATATTTTTATTAGACATTAATATCCCAGCATCACCTTTTACTAGCTTGGGACCTTGTGCAAGCAATTTTAACTATCTGAGGGAGATGCAAAAGATAAATATATGCTTAGCTCTCCCCTAATAACTTCCTTCACTCTGTCAAGGTAAAGTCCTCTGTTAAAATGCTAATACCCTTAGTCTACAAAATGCAGTAAACTAACTAGGCATTAAAACTGAGGACAATTAGTTTATCAGAGTCATTCACTGGGAGGCAATGTAGCATAGTGGTTAAAAGCAGCAGGCTCTGTATCTTTAATTCATTTCTTTTTTTCCATTCTGTGGCCACTCTTATTCTCACTGCTGCGGTGATTCCCGAGCTGGTCCCTTTTCACTATTTCCTGAGCATCTCCAATATTTAACCCTAACGGGAGCCTAACAGGAAACAAACAAACAAAACTTTTTTGTCCTGACCGGTGTGACCTAATTGGTTGGGCATCGTTCAGCAGACCGAAAGGTGATCGGTTCTAGTCCCAGTCCGGGCCCATGCCTGGCTTGCTGGTTCCATCCCAGTGTGATATCAATGTCTCTCTCCCACATCAATATTTCTCTCCCTCTCTTTCTCTCTCCCTTTTCCTTCCTCCAAAAATAAATAATAAACTAAAAAACTTTTTGGTGACAATCTTATTATGTCTCTCTTTGTTTAATTCTTTTCATGGTACAATATTTTTTTCTGGTATCTACCAATTCCCCACCCCTCCCCCTAGTACTTCTTCATTTACCTTTACATAATTCAAGCAGATAGTGGTTAGCGTTTATAGTCTTTGCCTCAGAGAAAGTATGGGGCATGAAGGAAAGTAGAAAAGTCTCTCCTAGGTTTGGATTTCATGCTTATTAAGGAGATTATTCTAGATGGTTCCAACAAGAAGAAAGAGAATGAAGAAATATACAATGGAGAGAGGGTGCTGTCTTTGCCCATTAGAAAGGATGATTTGGATTAGGAAGGGTGGAGACAAAGAAGACATGCTAAGATCAGAAATACTGTTGTATTCAGAATAGATGGGTCTCATGTTGGCAGCTTACCATGGCAGAATTTCAGAGGGTGTTTTTAAATCTAGGTAGGTATGCCTGTCCCGTAGCATGGTACAAAAACAGTAAAAATAATTATTTACTTATACACGGCATGGAATTAGCAGAGTCCCTAGACAATAAGAATAAGGGACAGTGTCGTGGTAGTAATTTTGTTTAGAATGAACCCTGGGGAAGGGAAAATAAGAGATAGTGATTGAAAAATCAGATTCATTGAAATTAATTTTTCAGGAGCTTGAAATCTATCTTCAGCGTTTTGGGAGACCCAGAACTGGGGTCTGACTGCCACGCAGGAGATCTTGAGTGCAGAAGAGACCTGGCCGGGAGCCACTTTGTGGGAGTGTACACGCAAGTTGTTGCTCCTGGGAAGCAAGTGCACTCCCTTCTGCCGTGGGTCAGATGATGCGTGCATGCTCCTAGTTCACAAGTACAGTGCACAGAGCACAGAGAGCTCTCTCTACAGCTGCTGGAAGTCCTATCCGAGGGCATGTCCTGAAGCAGGCTCTGTATGGTGTGTGAAACCAAAAACCAGGGACTGAGGGGAAGGAAGTGAGGGAAAGGCAAGGTACTGTCCCCTTCACTGAATTTACAGCTAGAGCGACCTGGCAGGGGAGCTTCTGATGACCCTTCAAAAGCACCCAGAAGTCTATAAAAGAGTCACCTGAAAACATCTGTCTGATCCAAAGACTTGAAGCAATCTTGCAACAGAGTCAGTTTGATATCGAACAACATATCCCTTATTTTTCCCGGGTAGGAAAGCGCAGGATAGGCCCAAGCTGGAGGCAGGCGGGCCTATACAGGAAATAGTCTGAGAGGGCCCAGGACTAGAATGGGGGCTGTTAGGAGGCAGGGACAGGAGACCAGTGCCCACATATCTAAGAGAGGCACTGTCAGGGAGGTACAAAGACCGCCAAGCAAACTTAGCCTGCTCCCTTGTTTAATTAATTATTTATTCAAGACTTATTGAGTCTACTCATAGTGACAGGGACTATGTGGGTGCCGAGAACACAGCACTGAACGGGCTACTTGCGGAGCCTGCAGTTCGATCTAAAGGGTGTGTATATTCCAGTTGGATGCCTTCACAGACTGTACGGAACATTCAGTTCTTTTATTCATGAACTGGTAGAATTGAGGGATCAAGGTTCTATCTTTTATAATGACAAGCCAATAATTATCCATGTACAAAGCTTTCGGGTGACTCCGGAATGAACCAACGTAGTTTTAGGCCCGAGGCCAGAATGAAACTTCCCATTCTGGGTTCCTTACAGTGAAAGGCCAGTCTGACTCATCTCCAGACACATCGTGTCCTGTGCCCGAGGCCCCAGCTTGGGGAGCTTATTTCATGCACTCTGGTAGAGCTAGTCTATTTATTTAAGTCTTAATTAAGACATTTATAAATCAGCTAGATTTTAATTGATTGTGAATACATGTTTACCTTTTTGGTTAAAGTTTATGGTGACTTTTTCTTTCTGTACAGTCAATACATACGCATGTGCCACTGAATAAGAGATAGATAAAAGACTTATTTTTGTTACCAACATAGAAGAGGTGATGGTCTTTGCTGTAAATGTGTGTGATAGAGCATTAGAGGAAAGGTGGGTGGTGAGCCCTGGGACAACAAAGGGTGATGATAAAGTGACAGGACAGGGGATTCAGGGGGTGAAGCTGAACAAAAATTATAACAGAAGCACTTATTTCTCTAGAGTTTTAAAATTATATGAGAAGGGATGTATCTTATTTTGTATTGCTGCTATAACACAACCACAAACGTAGTGGCTTAAAACACATTTATCTTACAGTTCTGGGGGTCAGAAGTGTGACAGGAGTCTCACTGGACAAGTATGAAGGGGTTAGCAGGGCTGTGTTCCTTTCTAGAGCTGGAGGCTCTAGGGGAGAAGCCACTTCTTCACCTTTTCTAGCTTCTGGAGGCACCTGCATTTCTTGGCTTGTGCCCCCACCCCCATCAATAGCAGGTTGCTTTCTTCTTACACTGTCATCATTCTGGTTTTCTGACAAAAACCAAGAAAGTTTCTCCTTTTTAAGGACCCGTGTGACTAGACTGGGCCCACCAGATAATTCAGGATAATCTCCCCATCTCAAGGTTCTTACCCTGAATCATATCTGCAAAGTCCCCTGTGCCATGTAAAATAACATAATCACAGGGCCCGATAATTAAAGCATGGCTATCTTTGGGGGCCACTGTTCTGCCTCGCTCTGAAAAATAACATTTGTCATTCAGGATGTCTGTTAAAATTAGATGAGGTAAACTTATGGAAGTGCCTAGAAAAATGTACCTGGCACAAAGAAGAAACTGAGTGAATGTCATTAACAATGAAGCCAACGATCCAATAACCAGGTGACAGAGAGATCATAGGAATTGGCTCACGCAATGGTGGAGGCTGAGAAGCCTCACGATGTGCTGTCTGCAAGCTGGAGGCCCAGGAAATCCAGTGGAGCATTCAGCTGCGTCAGAAGGCCTGAGGACCACCAAAGCGGATGGCCAGGGGGCTGAAGGGGATGGATGTCCCAGCTCAATCAGGGGTGGCAAATTTGCCTTTCCTCCACCTTTTCCTTCTATTCGGGTTCTCAAGGAATGAGGTCCATTGGCATTGGTGGAGTCATCCACTTTACTCAGTTACCCATTCAAATGCTCGCCTCCTCTGGAAATACCTTCACAGACACACCCAGGAATAATCTTTTATTGGTTCTCTGAGCATCCCTTAACCTAGTGAAATTGACACACAATATAAACCTTCACCTATGCAAATATACACTTTAACTTTATTATGAACAATTCCCAAATCCCTTCCTCATTCACTTCAGTATCAGCTATCGAAGCGGACAGCGCACTTCGGTGTCTGATCACTTCTCACCCCCATGCAAGTGTCGTTCTAACCCGGAGCGCCACCGCCTCCCCCTGGATCCCCGCAACAGCCTCTGCCTTGTCTCCCAGCGCCCACCCATACCCGCCACCGTCTGTTCTGCACACAGCAGCCGGACATCAAAAATAAGTCAGACCATGGCACTCCTTTCCTTAAAGCCACCCAGTGTGTCCCTAAGCTGACAGTTTATCAGTGTCCCGAGCCCTGATTCTGTGAGATCTTTCTGAGCTCATCATCATCTACCATCCTCATCCTCACTCAGCGCTCCAGCTCTCACCCTTCCTCAAACGTGCCTCCGTCCCTTCTGCATCAGGGATTTTCACTTGCTGTTTCTTCTGCCTGGGTCCCTCGTCCCCTAGAACTGTGAGATTCCCTTTTCCGCTTCCCTCCCTACAGGGTGACTCATGGGTAACGCCTTCCCTGACTCTCCTATATAACATCACACTTCCGCATTCCCTGTATTTCCCTACGCCTGCTTTTTTTTTTTTAACCTTCATAGCACTTATCACCATCTAACATTCTATTTATTCACACACTTATTTGGTTATTATCTATCCCCCCACCTCCTTTGAAGCACATAAGCTGTATGAGGACAGGGGATTACTTTGTTTCTGTTTCCTGCCGTAAACCCACTGCCTAGGACAGTGCCTGGCATATAATAGGAGCTCAATAACTAATTTTACTCTCTTAAATAAAGTAAAATATTTATTGTAGAGAATGGAAAACCACAGAAAGATACAAAAAGAAAAAAAAAAAGAACATGCATCCTCTAAGAGATAACTACTGATAACATTTTATTGGATTTCATCCAGGCTTTTCTAAGAATATATGCATTGTGAAATTCGAATTATTCTTTATATAAAGTTTACATCCAGCTTTTCAATATAATATGTTGTGACCATTTTCACATGATGCCTGATCTTTGGTTTCTTACTTTTCCTGCTAAATTATAAAAATTTCAGTTTTATTATGTGTTTCCCAATCATATAATGGTAGACACCATTGAAAGGAATTTAACATTAAAATATAAACTCTGTTCTTCTGGCGTTAAATACTTGAAGTATTGAAAAAAAGTTCAGCCCTGGCTGGTATGGCTCAGTGGATTGAGCATCAGCCTGCAAACAAAGAGTTGCTGGTTCGATTCCCAGTCAGGGCATATGCCTGGGTTGTGGGCCAGGTCCCCAGTGGGGGGCCCTCAAGAGGCAACCACACATTGATGTTTCTCTCCCTCTCTTTCTCTCTCCCTCCCGCTCTGTCTAAAAATAAACTTTAAAAAATCTTTTTAAAAAAAGTTCATGGTGGCCAACATTATTTCCAAAAAATAATTTTCTAGAGGAACCTTACTGTATTGGTATGTCAATATTTCAGGTGTTAGGGCTACAAGTTTGAGTTGGAAAAACTTCAGTATTGCTTTGTATTTAGTCCATGGGTTGTTGAAATAGCAACTTGCTTTTGGTTACCTAGAAAAATGTATGTCATTATAGTACTCTTTATATGCAACCCTGGAAAGAGATCCCATGCATTATGTATTCATAAAAAGTTCATTTTATTTACAGCTTGTCACATGATATGGTATAAGGAAGCATAGTTCTAATACACTTCAATTGAATTATGCTTCTCTTTTTGACAGAGTGGGGAAATATGTTTGTAAGAATGAATAAACACACTTTGAACTGCCTACTTTTCGAGAAGGAGGCAGAGAGAAGCACACTAACATTATTCCATTATTAAAACACCCATGGAAATAGACATTTTGGAAATTTAATAGCTGTTTGTTTTCTAAATTGGGTGCCTGAAATACTTTATGTCAAAACTTGATGACAGTGACTCTAGGAAGTAGTAAACTCCTAGAAAGGTATTTTTCAGAGTTGCAATTTTATAATGTGAATATGGGGGAAAAATCTGTTGTTGCCTTTTCTGGCATCTAATCCTTTGACATTTCATTCAAAGTAATTCAAAGATTAGTCTTCATAATTGACTGGTGTGGCAAATTCTCTGCTTCACATATGGATAGAGAAAGCACTTGTTTTTCTGGACAGAATGTACCAGTACAGCATTTGAACATTTTTTCACATCTATATTGACAAACATCCACTCAGAAAGATTAATTTTTCCTTCTCAAAGAATTCATTAATTTTTAAATCATCAGGAACATAAAACTCTGGTCAGTATGGTTTAGTTGGTTGCCACATCATCCCATAAACCGAAAGGTCACGGGTTCAATTCCAGGTCAGGGCACATGCCTAGGTTGCAGGTTCAGTTCCCAGTCAGGATGAGTAAAAGAGGCAACTGATCTATTCACATAGATGTTTCTTCCCCTCCCTCTCTCCCTTCCTTCCCCTCTCTCTAAAGTCAATAAGCATATCCTCAGGCAAGGATAAAAAATGTTTAAATGAACATAAAATGTAGAATGCTAAACTGAAACAGGAGAGGAAATGAGAGGTACTCTCATTTGATACTTTAAGATGAATATCCGTGTCCATCTATGGGGACACGTTGAAGTCTAACAAGGTCTAAATTCTAGTGTAGTATCTGTGTGGATCATTATTATCCCTTGCAATTAGGGATTCCAGAGAAGAAAATAGGTGAATCAGTAGAAATTCACAATTATTACAGGAAAAAGAGAAGGAAAAAAAAATCCAAAGACAAAACTTCAAGCACATGCCTTGCGATAAAGAGATTAGACAAAAACAACCATATTAATTAATATATAGTTATTGCGTCTAGACTACTTTCTTGTTTAACAGATGGAGAACTCTTTTAATAGTCAATTCTGTGTGTTTTTTATTTTTTCCTTGATAAGAATATGAACAGAAACTAGCTGATGGAATCAATTAACCCTATTTCTATAGCTACATCCTCTATCAAGAATTTTAGTGCTAGTTCAGTGTCTCCAGGCAGCAACTCTAGACCTCATCTTTTCTTATAGAAAAACTGCAGCCATAGTGATCTGGTTTGTTGAGAACTGTTACGGAGAAAGGAACAGTCTGAGACTAGGATGGGGATATTGCACACTGAGGGTTGGGGAAAACTGACACTAAAGAGACCTCAAGTTTAAAGAGGTCTCAGTAGTGGACTGAACACCATCCTGTGGACCGAAAGAGCGCCGGTTCAATTCCCAGTCAGGGCACATGCCTGGGTTGTGCGCCAGGTCCCCAGTTGAGGGCATGGGAGAGGCAACCGATAGAGCTTTCTCTCACACATCATTTCCTCTCCCTCCCCACCTCTATAAGTAAAATATTAAAAATCAAGCTGAGGGTGAAATAATTTAAACCCAGGCTGAAGTCAGTGTCCAAGGGCCTAATGCAAAGACAGATGGGACAGGGGAAACTTCTGGGTGGCAGCACCAGGAGGGAATTAGAATCATTAAACAAGGCGCCATCTGTACCTGATGTTGAGATGTTCAAAGGATGAAGCCTAGGTCCAGAGACCAACCCCAGGCAAAAGGACAGGCAGAGGTTAGGTAAGTAGGTCGGCCCTTCCCACTTCATTTCCTCCCCTCCCAGCTGATTCTGGTGACTGTAATTAAGGGCGAGGCTCTGGGAATCAAAGGCCCCAGACAATTGCAATCGAAGATTCCATTTAGTCATATTGGCTACACCAGGTGGGGGCTTGGCTCGTTACCCCACCTAGTGTGTGACGACCGTGAGAAGAGTTACCAACCTATGCCCAAAGCAGGTTTGAGAATCATAGACATTTTCTAAGACATCTCACCTTTCATCAGGCCTGGTTTTTATTGGTCTAGAGTCTGGTTGGATCTTGACAGAGATTTTTATTAAAGTAGTTGGGGACACCACTTAAGGGTGCATCCAGAGTCTCAGAGTCGAACTGTATAAGGTTAAATAAAATGACCAAACAAGTAAAACATCCATTTATTGAATATATTCCATTTTTGGAGCACCATCTATACCAAGCACTTTACGTTTTCTAGATAAGGAAACTGAAGATTAGAAAAATTAAATATATTACTTATCATATCATCCTCATAAACGGCAAAGCTTGAATTTGAATACAAGTCAGATCCTAAAGCCTGTATATAGACAATTCATTTCTAATTCTGATATATAACTTTTCTCCTTTAGGTCAATGTCTTTGCATACGTGAGAAAAGCTAGAAACTTCTAGGTGGGAAGTTTTCTCTACTAAGCATGGCAGCCATCTGTGTCCCAGGAGGCATATTCATCTGGCTCCAAATACTGGCGGTCCATCCCCTGTATTCATTGGATCTTTTAGCCTCCGTGCAGAGTGCCGGTTGGTGTTCAACAGGCAAACTTCATCCCACCCCTGAAGCTATTTCCTCCCACTTGCCCCCAGAGGGCGTCCTTCTGCTACGATCCCCCTGAGCCCTCTAGTGGTCTCTAGGAAGCTCCAACCTTCCCTCCGGATCAATGTTACCAGGAACATTTTCAAAGCCCTTCGGATGTTGCTCAGGGAAGCAAGGCTGTGTGACACCACCTAGAGTCACCCTCATAGCTTCCCTTCAGGCGCTGCTGGGGCATGCCCCCAAGCACTGCCCCAACTCAGGATGGCTTCTCAAACCTGCCAAGTGTGCACTTTCGGATGCTACAGGGTAGATTCCATCACTAAAGTTCAGAAAGAATCAAATATAGGTATCTAGAGGATGTGGCAGCAAGTCCAAAATTTATTTTCGTATGTCCCTCAAAATGCACAGGGTGGTTTATTTTAATTGACTCCAATAGCGGCTTTGGATATGTTAGACTTCCCCAAGGTAAATATTAAAGTAGCACTAGTAACAATCTTAGGTTATTTGGGGTAGTATAATTATGATTTTGTGAGATGTTGTTGGTTATGTTTATAGAAACAGTTGAATAACAATGGCACACTTTGCATAGTCTAATGCAGGAATGTGATCAGGTTCCGGTTTGGGGTTTTGTTTTGTTTTTTTGTTTCATTGGTGATTTAAAAAGAAATCCTCACCCAAGGATATGTGTGTGTTTTTTTAAATTGATTTTAGAGAAAGAGGAAGGCAGAGAGAGAGAGAGAGAGAGAGAGAGAGAGAGAGAGAGAGAGAGAGAGAGAGAGATGTGAGAAACATTGATTGATTGCCTCCTGTGTGAGTCCCAACCAGGAGATGGAACCTACTACCTAGGAATGTGCCCTGAGCAGGAATCCAACCTGCAACCTTTTGGTGCCAGGCAGGATGCCCCAACCAGCTGAGTCACCCAACCAGGGCTTTTTCTTGCCATTTAAATATAATCATGATGATATATTACATTAGCTATTTCCTTATTGTCAATTTAATTTAACAACTCTAGATTATTCTTATTATTTTGGAATATAAATATGTCTGTTTTAAAATATACATATACTTTAACATGTATATTTTATATAGACATGCTATTATCAAATATAGATAAGAAGCATATGTCTGTTTCACTGCCTCCACAGTAGCTTACTGATATTGTTTCATTATTGTATTTAAATGGACCAATTTATTTTGAAAAATTAGCTGCTGCTTTTAAATAATTGCAATCAAAGACTTTATCGCTATGTCTTCATGGAAAAAGATATAGATTCTTAAAAAACTGGGAAATAAAATGTTCATTAGACCTGTACTATTAAAAACCACCTTATTATTCACTTAACTTTTATAAGCGAATTGAAGTGAGTTTGATTTGATGAGAAAATATTTACAAGGTGACTCAGGACAGTCCACATAAAGTGTCGTGGAAGATGTGAATAGGGATATGAAATGATCCTTGTCTTCAAAGCTCAAGGGCACACAAAAAAAGAGACAAGCACCTAAGTAATTATTACTATTTCAAAAGACTTAACAGAGGAATTTCATTACCTTAACAAAACAAACTGATAATCTCAGGAATAAAAAAGATAGAAAATTTACATTTTAAATAGTGCTGGCAACACGGCCCACCACTCCTCTCCATGGTTGCCCGGGGTGAGCACGCCGGGAACACTAGAACCTGTGGTTCCCCTGGTTAGTTTCTGTTCTGGGAGCCACCGAAGTGTGAACATATCACTCAGCTGAGTATGATTCTAACTTTTAAAGATATACATGTATGCATTTTTTCATATAAAATGGACCCTAAAAGCAAGCCAACTACTTCATCTGGTCCTCAACCAAAGCGACGGGAACTTGTGCCAGTGCTGGAGGAAAAACAGACTGTGCTGAACCAACTCGTGGTCTGCAGTGGAGGGCCTGCCGAAGGACTTTTCCAGGGTAATTATTTATGACTTTATTCCTGATTTCAGAATCTAAGAAGTGTGACTCTATTGTAAGATAAGTATCGTCAGAGAAACACACACAGCCTGGAGGTGCTTGAGGGCAAGGTTAGGTACTGTGACTTTATTTTGCCATATAGTAGGATGTTGTTAACATTTCTAAAAAAGGAGATCATAACACTGTGTTTTGGGAGATTAATTTGGTAATAATATTCTAGACGGACTGGAGAGGGGGAAACTGAGACAGAGACATAAGTAAGAAACTAGTTGGACTGTAGAGGTAAGTAAGAAGTAGCGATTGTCAGATTTAGGGTGGAGATAGGGTAAGTTAACCTTTTTAACTGACTAGGATGGATTAAAAATGGAGGTTTTAAGTTTGGGTGTCCATGAGATTGGTGGCGTCTTTCACCAGAATTAGGGAAATCAGATAATGAATTGGTTTTGGTTATGAAGATGGGTGTCATTTGAGATGAAATGTGAGGTGACTTAGGACATCCAGGTACAGATGTGCGGGAAATAATTCTTAAGATGCTCGGTTTGGAGTACATTCTGTTTAGGAATGACAGTGTAAATCACAAGAAAAGAGAATGTGGCTAATAGAGATCAACCTTGTAGAAAGCAGGGAGAAGTCCACCTGTAGGTTACCTGCCTTTAGAGCCCAGACAAAGAAAACAAGAAGCCACTAAGGAAGCCAAGGAAAAAAGAGTCAGAAAAAATATCCAGGGAAAGAGAATTTTAAAAGGGGAGGTGACATTAAGTCTTGCTAAAAGTTTAAGAATTATGTAGAAAATAATGAGGAAATAATGAACTAATTTTGAAGGCAGAAGGAAGAACATATAATAGGCTAATAAGAGAAAAGAGATTTAAAAATAGGAAGGGGTGAGATAATTTCAGGAAAAAGAGATAGCGAATGATTTTAAGTGTTGCTGAAATTTCAAGGAGGGATAGGTTCTGCATTGGAGAGAGGGAAGTTCAGTCCTAAAATTAGGATACATAGTCAATCCAAGAATTTTTTCCTAATTTATAAATTTATGTGAAACTAACAAATACATAAAAATCAGCTTGTATGTAGTTACACAGCTTGTTCTGTATATGCTCAAAATAATAATAAAAAAAGTATAAGAAACTCGGATTTTCTCTGAAATGACTACCAGTGTAGTCATTGGTGACCTTCCGAGAGGGACCGGGCCAAGTCACATTGTAAGCCAGGGAGTGCAGGCCGCTACTCTAATTGCAGGCGAAGAGGGTATGGGCCACGTCAGATGGCAAGTCAAGGAGTGAATGGGGGTTGAAAAAAAATATAGATTTTGCTATTGGTAAATTTAGTGATAAGGGCAAGGAGAGAAGGGCATGGTTAAGAGGCAGGAAAGACCTAGAAGATGGCTCAGACCAGCCTGATGATCTCATTGCAGCCTTTGGATTATTTTTCAGTTAACCTTTTGTGCATTCTCTCAGCTTTTTCCTATGCACACACGGTTTTTAAACCACTTAATAATCCACAAAGTTTGTCTGTTTAGGGTACTAAAACCAGTTGGAAAATATATAGCATTTGCTGCCATGTCAAACTAGAAATACACAGAAAGTATATTTAGTGCCTGAGTGGAGAGTTCTACAAGGGTTCAATCAAAGAAGATGGTTTCCATGATTCTTTAAAAATGTCTTAAGTATCTTGAAGTTTCTCCTTAAAGTGTTTCTCTGTAAAGTGCTATGATCATCTATCCCCTCAGCCCAGAAGCCTTTGAAATAGTGGGCGTGGGATGTGGGTACTTCTGCGGCAGAGATAAGTCTCGCTTCAGGCACGGGGGAGCAGGGTAATGCCACAATACCAAACTTTTTTGAATGCTCAGGCTCTTTACTGGGATATAACTTTCTCGACTGAGCAATATTTTTCATTGGGCCCATTCAGGCACTTATAACATTTATTGCTTATAGAGAATTAGCTATAGCTTATAGAGCATATTAAGTTTAATGAGACAGGAAACATGATCACTATCCTTACGGGAACAAGTCAGACAAAATGGGAGGAAAATGTGTTGGCAGTCTTTGCCTCAAACAAGTCAACTAATGTAAGCCAAGCACCTGTTCTGAGATGAGGAGTTAAATATAGCAGTAGTACCTGTCATGTGAGTTTTAAACATAATTCATAGCATCCTCAATACACCGGTATCGTCTTTTCATTGCCTCTTACAGGAAATGTCTCATCTTTTCTCCATTCTCAAAATCTCTAGCTCACGGAGGCCTAGGATGTTGAGCTTTCAGTGCTAAAACTGAGAAAGTTCTGGGCAAACTGGGGTGAGTTGCTAATCACTATTCAGGGCAAGGCTGCTTGACTATATGTATCTTTCCATCCTCCAGTAATTGCCTAGTCTCCTGGTCGGTCTTTTTCATTTGGTGATGATTTTAACACCTGACTTACTTCCTTCCTTCCATACTTCACCTGGTTCATGTAGAAAATTTGTCTATTCCCTGATTTTTGAAGTTTCTTGATCTTTTCCTTTACAATGTTTTTCTCACCCTTCTTTTTGACCTTCACTACAATTCTCATGGTCTAATCTTAGATTTTCTCATTATGAATAAGTTTAATACCCTTGAAATTTCAATTTCTAACACCCCACTCACCAACAACCACTCCCCTTTTTTAAGCTCACTGCCTCTCTGCTAGTTGTTTAATCACAATGGATCTTCTAATCCGTTCACAACCACCATTTTCAGTGTCCACCCCACCCCCAGTTTTTATCCTCACTTCCTCCATGTCCAGATTAGAGTCCATTGTTCAATTACTTGTAAGCACCCTCAGCTTCCTTGCCTCCCTCTTGGCCTTCTCAAATGGTCGAAGATCAACACTGGCAAATCCTAAGTATTATAGGTTAGTGGTTAAGGGTGTGGGTTCTAGACCTACATTCCTTCAACCCTGGGGCCAACATTTAGTGGCTAGTGGCTTTGGATAAGTTTCTTAACAGCCCTGGGCCTCAGTTTCCTCATGTGTATCTATCTCTTGGGCTATCGTGGGCTCAAAGGTGTTAATAAATGTAAAATGCTTACAATCGTGCTTGGCACATAATGAATGCTCAATAAATGTTTCCCAAGCTTGCACTTGATGGTTGGAGAAAGACACCTAACTATTCTGACTGACCTCTTTTGGATTTCATGAGTGTGTGTCTCGGTCTCTGTAATTCAGTCAACCACAGTGTCCATTTCCTTACTGATTGATTTTCTGTCTTAGAGATTACTATTTCATACCTTCTTCTTTCTCCTCAAATTACCAACTCCTCTTTTTTGCTCCTTACTCTCAGTGGGTGACTGCTTCTTATCTCACTGAGAAAACACAAGCCATCAGAATATAACATTATTTTTCTACCAACTAGCCTGCCCAATTCTGTAGCCTTTTTGTTACAATGAAAGCATCTTCCCCTATTTTAGGAAAGTCTTGTACTTGTTCACTAAATTCCATCTCTTTTCATTTTCTCAAAACCTTTACTGCCATAATTGTTTCTTTTTCCTGTCTTGCATCATTGCATGCCTCCTTTCCTCCCTGCTAAAATGCCTTGTAATATTAACACTCTTAAAGAAAGAAAGAAACAAAGAACCCTCCCTTGCTTCTATGCCCCCTGTGGCTACCATCTTATTTGCCATTCTTTACAGCCAACCTCGATGTCTCCATAGTCTCAGCTCCCATCTTCATGACAGTTCTAATCAGGCTTTTATTCTACGACTCCACGGAAACCATGCCTGCAAGGGCCAACGTCTTGTCCACTCTGATGATCTGTTCTCATCCTGTTCTGCTCATCACCAGTGTTGAATGCAATTGATTACTTCCACTTTCTTGAAGCTTCCTTTTCACTTTGTTTTAGGACACTATACTACTTTAATGTATAATCTATTTTTTTCTCAGTCTCCTTGACTAGATTCTCTTTTGGACTTTTAAATGTGTTTCCAATAGTGGAGCATTCCAGAGCTCAGTCCCAGGCTCTGTTGGGCTTGCTGAGGTAATTGGAATGGCCAAAACCAGGAGAAATTAATTTCATAGGTTTCATGTGAGGTAATTAGAACTGTGTTGAGAAGAAGGGAATAAGCATAGTAGGTAAAAAGTTATTTATGATTATTTTTCTGCTGAATTTCACTTCATATCAGATCATTTAATAGAATAATTTTACTATAGTAAGTTCAGTTCCACAAATGTTCTGTGAGTATTGGCAGTGGAAAGGGGAGGGGAGACTCAAAGATGAAGCAAAAAAGAGTTCTTGCCAACACATTACTGAAAGTAGTCAGGTTATTATCCTAATTTAATTAACAGAAACTTAATAACTAAATCAACACTAGAACTAGAACTAGAATTCTTGGTGGTTCCAGGTTTCAATTAAGTTAATTAACTTACTTGCCTCCCAGATTGAAATACAATAAAGAGTGAAGTGCGGCTAAATTACAAGTTTAAAAGGTATTCAGATGGAAAACTGCTGGAAAGGGTAATAAAATAGCAACCACAAAAAAACAACTTTCCCTGGCATTTTCAACTTTACCCCAGAGCTGCTAAAGAACCTATTCTTATCTCTTTCTACGAGATCTCAGATTTTTCAACCAGCTGCTACTAGGATTTTTGTATTAGCACAATTGGATTTTCTTTTTGGAAGCTGATTTTTGATAGAGAATGAACTAGAATACAGAGGGGTAATTCCATTTTATTATTAAAATCCCAAAGTTGACACTTTGAACAAACTCATGTTTTAAAAATATGTACTATATTTTGTCATGTATAATATGCACTCTTTTGCCAAATTTTTGAGGGAAAAATAAGGATGCACATTATACATGTGTAGTACTAATTCCGTATCTGTATAAATGCTTTTAATTCTTTTGTTTAGCTTATGCATTAAAAGTGTAACTCTAGAAAGCAATAATGATATCCAAATGTTAAAAAAATGCTAAAATTCTTTTATAATACAAAAACAAGTACCTAAATATAAGTAAATAGGGACCTTCCTGCCAAGATGGAGGCATAGGTAGATATACTTTGTCTCCTCACACAACTAAAAGAAGGACAACAACAAATTAAAAAACAAAAAATAACCAGAACTGCCATAAAATTGAAAGGTATGGAAGTCCAACAACCAAAGAGTTAAAGAAGATCATTCATCCAGACCGGCAGGAGGGGCAGAGACGGGCAGCCAGGGTGGAGAGGACGTGCAGCAAGGCGGTGGCCGGAGGACCAGGAGGTCCCGCCGTTGTGTGCAGATAAACTGGGAGGAACAACTGGGGAGTGAGAGAGACTGTGCAACTCAGCGTTCAAGTGTGGAAAAGAAAGCCTCAAAACCTCCACTGGTAAAAACCTATAGGGGTTGTGGTGGCAAGAGAAACTGCCAGTCTCACAGGAGAGTTCGTTTGAGAGACCTACAGGGTCCTAGAGCATACACAAACACACCCACCTGGGAATCAGCCGCAAAAAGGCCCAGTTTGCTTGTGGGAGGCAGGGGAAGTAACTGAAAGCCGGCCAAGAGCCAAGCAACTGGCATTGTTCCCTCTCAGACCCCTCCCCCACATACAGGACCACAGGCAGTGACATAGTTGCCCCGCCCTGGCAAGTACCTAAGGCTCCACCCCTCACAATGTAATAGGCCCACTGACACAAAAAAATAAGGCCCAAATGAAAGAATAGTTCAAAGTTCCAAAAATAGAATTAAGCGATGAAGAAAGAGATAGCCAACCTAACAGATGCAGAGTTCAAAACACTGGTAATCAGGATGCTCACAGAAATGGTTGAGTGTGATCGCAAAATGCAGGAAAAAGTGAAGGCTATGCAGAGTGAAATAAAGAAAAGTATATAGAGAACCAACAGTGAAGGGAAGGAAACTGGGACTCAAATCAACAATTTGGAGCAGAAAGAAGAAATAAACATTCGACCAGAACAGAATGAAGAAACAAGAATTCAAAAAAGTGAGGCGAGGCTGAGGAACCTCTGGGACAACTTTAAACATTCCAACATCGGAATCATAGGGGTGCCAGAAGGAGAAGAGGAAGAGCAAGACTTTGAAAACTTATTTGAAAAAATAATGAAGGAGAACTTCCCCAATCTGGTGAAGGAAATAGACTTCCAGGAAGTTTAGGAAGCTCAGAGAGTCCCAAAGAATTTGGACCCAAGGAAGCACTCACCAAGGCTTGTCATCATTACATTATTCAAGATTAAAGATAAGGAGAGACTCTTGAAAGGAGCAAGAGAAAAGGAGAGAGTTACCTATAAAGGAGTTCCCATAAGACTCTCAACTGATTTCTCTAAAGAAAATTTATAGGTAAGAAGGGGCTGGAAAGAAGTATTTGAAGTCATGAAAGGCAAGGACCTACATCCAAGAATACTCTATCTGGCAAAGCTATCATTTAGCATGGAAAGGCAGATAAAGTGCTTCCCAAAGTAAAGCTAAAGGACTTCATCATCACTAAGCCCTTATTAAATGAAATATTAAAGGGACTAATCTAAGGAAAAGAAGATGATCAAAAATATGAACAGTAAGATGACAACAAATTCACAACTATCAACAACTGAACCTAAAAATACAAAGACGAAAACAAAGTAAGCAAACTGCTAGAACAGGAACAGAATCACAGAAATGGAGATCACATGGAGGATTATCGGGCGGGGGCGGGGGGAGAATGGGGGAAAAGGTAGAGGGAATAAGAAGCATAAATGGTAGGTACAAAATAGACAGGGGGAGGTTAAGGATAGTTTAGGAAAGGGAGAAACCAAAGAACTGATACGACCCACGGACATGAACTAAGGAGGGGGATGCTGGTGGGAGGGGGGTGCAGGGCAGAAGGGAATAAAGGGGAGAAAAACATGGTGCAAGTGTAATAGCATAATCAATAAAATATATATTTTTTAAAAAGGGGTAAGGTTAAATTATGTTGTTCTCTTCTCTAGCATAAGGAAAGAAAGGAAGAAAAGAAAGAAAGAAAGAAAAGTAAATTAAAAATTGAATTAAAAATTAAAATGAAGGATTTTTTTTCCCCTGAAAGTTTGGACCAGAAATGTGGGCATGCAATATATACGGCAAAATATGGTACTATGTAATACCTCCTCTCAAGGTTTTGTATATAACACGAACATGATTCAACGCAGTTTGTCTATTTAGATTTGGATTTTGATGAATATTATAAAGGTTGGAAGTTTGGCTATGCAGCATATACCAAACCACTCTAAAAATAATAACAGTGCTAATTACTTGCTACTGACAACTTAAAATTAGCTATTTACATCAGTTATAATCTTTTATCCCTTATGATGACTGGATGAGGTGGTCTTATTATCCTTCACAGGAAGACACTGAGATTCAGAGAGGTTGAATAATATTCCCAAGGAAATGAGAAACATGCCCAGTGCTCTTATTTCCAAAGGGAAATGGGAAGGAAACAATTAAGTACCAGATACCATGCCTGGACCTTTGTGTAACTATCTTGTTTAATCAAAAGTAGGAGTTACAAAATTGATTGCAATATGAACTTCATGCTTAGCACTTCGTGTGATTACAGGAGTACAAGTCTGAGTGGCATTTTAAATTAAAGAAATTTGCAGTGCGTTACAATGACTTTTCCGCATTTTGGCGTTGAATTTTTATAGGCAATGCTTATTAAGTCCTTGACCCTATAAAGAGCTAAAGGAATTGTTATTTCACATCAAGATTTTTCTCCCTTTTATATAATGACTGCTGAAGCATTTCTTCTCTGCAAACCAGCTTGTAAAACCTTTGGCCTTCACTTAAAAATAGAGTTGCTAGGAATTAGGTTCTTGATCTATGTACATATGTTGCAATCACAGTGCTAGTTTTCCTTATGTTAGCATCCAGGAACAAGCAAGGGCAGGGCATGTTGAAATTGTTTAATGGTAGTTTCTCCAGAGAGCTTTACTTAACATTTGTTGGTTAAAAATTAGTGAGTTTTGTTCCTTTGTGCAGGCGAGCACTCTGATGCGACTCTCTGGAGGTGAGTGCGTAAATGTGGCCAAACAAAACAGAAATAAAAGTTTGTGGAGTAAAACAGAAATTGGATTCCAAATTGTTCTTTGTTAATGATATATAATGAATTTTCTTTCTGTGGCTGCTGTGAAGTCTTCTGTAATCAGGTGTTAATATTTTAGGCAAAGAATAAAATCTAGGTGGAGGGTTGGGTGGGAACTAAGAGTTGAGAGAGGACGGGGAGAGGAGGAGGGAAGCGAGAGCAAATGTGCCACAGTGGGAGACTTACCTTCTTGGAAAATATTGATTTTTTTCTTGTTTTTCTTTTAAGTTCTCTAGCAGGTAGCAAGTCACCTCTTTAGATTTTTATTTGTTTAAAGAAAGAAAATTTTAGAAAAAAATAATCCCAAAGTCCTCCACCTCAAATTAAAAGCAGATACAGATATAGAGGCATTTTTTTTTAACCTACTGTCCTTGTTTGTTCAGGAGATGGAATTTTAAAAATAGATTCAGGGGTCAAAGACCTAAAACAAGAGTTTGGTAAATGACAACTTTAGAAATAAATCAGCATCACTCTTTTTTTAGTGCTGGTCTGGGTGTCTTACAGAACCCATATAATTTCCATCTAGGAGCTTATCATTGTGACCAAACACAAATACATCATAATATATAATTGATTTAATTCAACAAATGTGTGGAGTGTTGGTGTTAAGTGTAAAAGGATGAGTAAGATAGTCTTGATTTTCAAAGAACTTGCAGTCTTAGGAGAAGCAGGCAGGTAAATAATTATATACTAATTATTCACAGGAGGTTAAGTTCCATATTAGGTTATGAATGAATGATCATGGAAGCAGAGAGGAAGAAGAGGGTGTTTAATTCTACAAAATGGATATTCTGACTCTGCTTTTTGGGGTTTGCGTGGGATACACAGTATCCTGGAAAATACTTTGAAAACTCTGGCGGAGGATAAGGTTTACCCAGGGTTTCACCATGTAGTTCTATTCACTGATTTGGGGCAATGAGTGAAAATCTTCTCTCCTCTCTCTTGCCCCTCAAGGCTATGTTCAGAGTCCTGCAGACAGCAGGAACTCCCAGATCTGCCTTCTTGGGTGTCTCCCCACCTTGAAATAGTCCGTGTACTTCGCTAGTCTTTTTAAGGAGACATGTGCTGCAGTCATGTTAAGGGTTTCTTTTTCTTTCCTTTTAATTTGAAAAGAAGGATGGAAAAACCAATGCCTCCAGCTGTATTCCTTTCCCACCCTTCATGGTCTTTTTGGGTTTCTTCTTTGGTTCTGGGGCAACCTCTAATAAAGATATTAACTTTGTATTTTTCTTCAGGTAGATAATAAAGACATAGATAATACGGTTTCTGTGTTATATATATTAATCCTCTAGGCTAATACTATCTTCCTTTGCTGTTTGACAGATATTCCAGATTAAAGTGTTTTTAAAGTAATTTATCATTAAAAGAAACCAGAGCAAGTGGCCAAGAAATTCAATCACATTTCTTTTCTAAAGCAGCAAAGAATTTCACTACCTAGATACTTTTATCCACAAGATGGCGCTGTAGTTCTTCCAATTATTTGGACTCTTGCTGCACAGGGTTTTATTTTATTTTTAAAAACATTTCCAGGGGCTGGGCAGAGGCTGGCAAAGGGAGAGAGGGGAACGGGGACATCTGTAATAGTGTGAACAACAAAAATAAAGAAAAAAACCATTTCCCTCTCCCCCTATTTGTTTACATATAAAATTGACACATAAAGAAAGAATGTAAGACTTCATTTAGAGTCAAGTCCAGATTTATTACCTGATTTTAGTGCCATCCATCAGAATAGCCATAGAATGGAGGTAACAGTAATTAGTACACAATGAATAAGTACCAGAAATTTGATTCGATATGAATGTGAATTTATAAATATGAATGTGAATATGATATAAAGTTTGAGTATGAATTAAGAATTTTTAAAAAACATTGAGGGTAAAATTGTAATGTTCTTCAGTACTACTTGTAGTTTGGGTGTTTGAAATGAGTGAGTTATGTAATTAACTGGGATTTCTTTTAGACTAAATGTTTTGGTGTTTAATTATATCCTCAGTTTTGTTCTGAATATTTTTTAGTTTTATTGTTTTGAAGTTAAGACTTTCCAAAATTTGCAAATAAATTTGCTGTTGAATCAACTTATAATAATGATCGAGCCCTTCTATGTGTAAAACACTGTTTCGACCGGATCTATCCAGGAAAGCAAAATTTCACTATTACTTTCTTAAGATCCACTAAATCTGAAAAGTAAAAAAATATATATATTTTTAAATATATTTAGAAGACTTAAAATTAAAATATTTGTGTGTGGAATATTTCTGAGATTCACTTTGACCATATAGATCCTTTTAATTAAAATTACATATTCATCCAAAGTATTATAGACTTTAATTAATGCCGTAACATGGCCTGCTTGTTAGAATAATAAATTTGTGAAAATTAAAAAGTCCAGCATGAAGAGAAAACAAATACGTGTGCAGTTCTTAATTATGACTAATTACAATGAATTTGTAATGCAACTACATTTTTAAAAAATCACTTAAGTTACCAGTGTCTGAGACAACAGTGTGTGTTTACGAATTGCACATCTGTAAGGAGTGAATTAGCTAACATGCTAATTAGAAAAGTCTGACAGAAGAGAAGACAGGCTGTGGGTCCCTTGTAGTCATTTACTCTTACTTGGATCTTACAGCGATGAGTGGGTGGAAATGCCATGGTTAATTTTAAAATCACTGAATGCATATTAGCAGATATGTTGGTGCTTAAAGTATTGTATTTACACCTTATATGCCCTTATTAGTACTATTACTAACTTAGCTCTCTCCTTGAAGCACCATGACATGTTGGGCACATTGAGCGTTTAATTCACACAACAGTGTTATGGGACAGGTACCATTATTCTGTTTTCCTAGATGAAAACTCTGAGGCTTAGAGAGACTAGATAATGTTCCAAGGGTTAGACAGCTTGGCAAGTGGGGGCTGGGACCCAAATGCAAGTTCCTGTGACTCCAGAGTCTGTTAACCACTTTAACCACATATCTATGTTGCGTAACTTTTAACCACTAACCTGTAGTATGTATGTAACTGCCATAGCAGGTAGGTCTTGGTGAAGGCTACCAATTTAATATGAAATATTATGTTCTTATCGTGTAAGAAAGAGCTTAGCCTTTCTAATTGTGTTGACTATACCTTCAACCAGGTTTAGTCAAAAGATAAAATGTTCCTATTCCAAAATATTGTTAGATTCTTAAAAGAACTCAGTTTTTAAAAATTCTTGATAAACTAATTTTAAGGACTTCCAGTCAAGATGGAAGCATAGGTAGATACACTTTGCCTTCTTGTACAACCAAAAGAAGGACAACAAATTTAAAAACAAACAAAAAGAACAGATCTGCCAGAAAATCAACAGAAAATCAGACTGTATGGAAGTCTGACAACCAAGGAGTTAAAGAGGAAACATTCATCTAGACTTGTAGGAGGGGTGATGGGCAGCCAGGGTGAAGAGGGCCCATGGCAAGGTGGCAGTGGTGGACCCACTGGTCCCACATTTGCATGTGGATAAACTTGGAGGAACAATTGGGGAGCGAGATAGACCATGCAACCCAGGGTTCCGTTGTGGGAAAAGAAAAGCTCAGAACCTCTGGCTGTTAAAACCTTTGGGTTTGCAGCAGTGGGAGAAATTCCCAACCTCATTAGAGTGTTCTTTGGAGAGACCCATGGGGTAGAACATACACAAACCCATCCACCCTGGAACCAGTACCAGGAGGGCCCAATTTGCTTGTGGGTAGCTGGGAAAGTAACTGAAAGCCAGGAGAGAGCTGAGCAAGTGGCATTGTTCCCTCTCAGACCCCTCCCCCACATACAGCACCACAAGGCAGCTAGTGGGTTGCCCTGCCCTGGTGAATACCTAAAGCCCTGCCCCTTACAACATTTAACAGGTGTGCTGAGACAAAGAAATATGACCCAAATGAAAGAAGAGGTCAAAGCTCCAAAAATAGGACTAAGCAATGAAGAGATGGCCAACCTAACAGATGCAGAGTTCAAAACACTGGTAATCAGGATGCTCACAGAATTGGTTGAATATGGTCACAAAATGTAGGAAAAAGTGAAGGCTATGCAGAGTGAAATAAAGAAAAATATATAGAGAACCAACAGTGAAGGGAAGAAAACTGGGACTCAAATCAACAATTTGGAAGAGGAAGAAATAAACATTCAACCAGAAGAGAAAGAAGAAACAAGAATTCAAAAAACTGAGAAGAGGCTGAGGAACCTCTGGGACATCTTTAAATGTTCCAACATTGGAGTCATAGGGGTGCCAGAAGGAGAAGAGGAAGAGCAAGACATTGAAAACTTATTTGAAAAAATAATGAAGGAGAAGTTCCCCAATCTGGTGAAGGAAATAGACTTCCAGGAAGTTCAGGAAGCTCAGAGAGTCCCAAAGACGTTGGACCCAAGGAAGCACACACCAAGGCACATCATCATTACATTGCCCAAGATTAAAGATAAGGAGAGACTCTTAAAAGGAGCAAGAGAAAAGGAGACAATTACCTACAAAGGAGTTCCCATAAGACTTTCAGCTGATTTCTCAAAAGAAACCTTACAGGCAAGAAGGGGCTGGAAAGAATTATTCAAAGTCATTAAAGGCAAAGACCTACATCCAAGATTACTCTGTCCAGCAAAGCTATCATTTAGAGTGGAAGGGCAGATAAAGTGCTTCGTAGATAAGGTCAAGTTGAAGGACTTCATCATCAGCAAATCCTTATTATGTGAAATGTTAAAGGGGCTTACCTAAGAAAAGGAAGAAGATCAAAACTATGAATAGTAAAATAACAGACTCACAACTATCAACAACTGAACCTAAAAAGCAAAAACAAAAACAAAAGCAAAGTAAGCAAACTGCTAGAATAGGAGAGAATCACAGAAATAGAGATCATGTGGAGGGTTATCAACAGGGAGGGGGTTGGGGGAGAATGGAGGATAAAGGTACAGGGAATAAGAAGCATGAAAAGCACAAAATAGACAGGGGGAGGTTAAGAATAGTATAGAAAATGGAGAAGCCAAAGGACTTAATATGTATGACCCATGGACATGAACTAAGGGGGTAAATGCTGGTGGGGGATTGCAGGGCAGAGTGGAATAAAGGGGAGAAAAAAAAAGGGACAACTGTTATAGCATAATCAGTAAAATATACTTAGAAAATTCTTGATAAACTAAAATGGCAACTAATGGCTTTTTGTATTATTTATTAGGGGAGATTTCCCACATATTCTGTTTTCAAGTACCTAAAAGTTATTAAAGGATACACTGTTATAAATATCTTTGTTTTTATTTTCTCAAAAACAAAATTCTGAGACCACAATAAATGCTATTATGAAAAATTCAAACATGTGCAAAAGTAGAAAAAAAAAGTGTATAATAGTCTCCTATCAGCTAACTTCAACAATGATCAATTCATGGCCAATTTTTTTTTGAGATTGTAATTTTTTTCAAGCATAGTTTATATCTAGTATTATTCTGTATTAGTAGCACGGATATAGTACAGTGATTAGACAATCATGTACTTTACAGAGTGAACCGCCCGATGTTTCGAGCACCCCTGGCCCCATGCACAGTTATTAAAATATTATTGACTATATTCCCTGTAGTGAAAAAGGTGAAAGGATTACAAAAAGTACAAATTGGTAGCAACAGGATTGTCACAGAGATGTAAATTACAGCTGTGAATATCTTTTAAAAGGAGCGAGATGGTTGAAAGAGATGGATTTGGGTAAAGTGAAGTCTTAGAAAAATACAATTCTTAAGGCTTATTTAAGCCCTAAATTAACCCTAACCCCGAAGATTCTTTGATTCCATAAAAGATACCAGAAAGAGCAACTGGGCTGTGCATAGCACCCAGCAAACACAATGAGAGGAACAAAGCAAAGCCACTCACACCCGGTTGATTGGAACTTTCATGACTGAATCATTCTTTCCTTCATCCATCTGTCCAGCACCGTTTGACAGTTACTTAGTAATTCTAACATATTCAATTCAGATATTTCCAACTCCTCTGTGGTAGGTATCGTGTGAAGGACTGCCAGACTTAACTTACACACAAAATTAAATAATGGATTCAATGTACTGGCTTCAATATGTGCTGTCTTTCACTGTATGGTTGACTTAACCATTTGGGGCTATAGTCCTTGGTTTTTATTGTCAGCTTGTTTGAACAAGTGATAGTCTGTCAATTGATAGAGTTGACGGAGTTTATGTATTGGGGTGATGAAATTGATCTACGTTTGGTGTTTAAAGGATTCAATGTGTGTTTAGACATAGCCATTTCCATATTTAGGTCACAGAGGTCTGTGTTCTATCCGCACTTAGTCTAGTGGGGATGGTAACAGTAATCATAGGGTAATGTCCCTAACAGTGAATAGTACTTCTTTGGTGGTAAGCAAACTTCACATGTCAGTGCTGTAAAAATTTCACTGAAGAGCTGCCTCAGCAACTTTTCTAGAAACAGTGAAAACATGTATTAGCTTGGGAAAGACGCCTATCTCTGTCCCTTAGTTCCTTCCTGTGTAAGATGAAGAAGCGGTGCTAGATGGCCTCCGGCCTCAGGTTCAATACCAAAGTTTTATAATTTTAGGGCTGATTGTCCTCCTGCCCTTAGGAGTTTGAAGAATTCAGATTTTGAATTTCACTGCTAGGTAATGCCTAGCAAGTTATTTTATGCAGAGTAGAGAGTAAATTTAGTTGAGTAAATAAAATGTGTATGTAGCTTTAGACCAATATCAACTTTAGATTATTTTTAATGTCTATTAATTGAGCCTCAGCTATGGGCTGGGCACTGATGTACATGCTGGGTAGGGACCAAGCAGTAAATCAGGATCAAAGTCCCTTTCCTTATGTAGTTTACAATCTGGTGGGAAAGATGGATAATAAATTTGTACAATTGCAATGATATTAGATATTAACAAATGCCCTGCAGGGTGATGGGAGAAACCTGAGGTGGGAAGGTGTATGTATAGACAGGATGGTCAGGGAAGGCCATTCTGCTGTGTAAGGACCAAGGGAAAGAATAATCCGGGTATGGCAAAAGCTGAAGCAAAGGTTTTGAAGTCGCATGTAGGCTGTGATTTTCAAGGAACACATGGTGGAGACATCGTGAGTGAGGAGGTTCTCTGAGATGAGGCTGGAGCTAGAGAGTCTCGAGGTGATGACGGTCTTCTAGGGCTTCCTAAGAGGTTCGGATTCTATTCAAACTGCAGTGAGAACATGAGAAGGTCTTAACTTGATACCTAATTTCCCTGTTACATAAATGCATATATCCTGAGATTGTGAGTGTTGAGTCATACTTAGCCAAAAATTTTCTTTCCCTCCCTTGTGTCCATAGTGATGATGCCCTATTACTGCCCAGAAACTCATTTCTAAAATTACTTCATTAAAGCAGGAATGAAACTCTTCCCCCGCTCAAGCACTGAGGGTTGCAATGTTCCCACAGTCACTTTGAGAAACAAGAAGCAAAGAGGGTAAACTCCCAGAGGAAAATAAAATTTATATTTGTGATCTATTTTTAGAGAATTTAGTATTTGCAAATTATTTTTATTCAGTGAAATTTCTGGAACAGTGGGAGTTAAATTCCTATTTTTATGATAAGGAGCTATAAATTTGTGATACCCTTAATATTCCCCTTCCTATTATGCATTAAAGTTGAGTACAGACAGACTCATCACAGAAACACTGACTTTACTCTGTATAGGAGCCTCTCCATATCCCTGCCTTTACTTTCCTTGGTTTCAGTTACCTGTGGTCAGCCACAGTCTGAGAATATTACATGGAAAATTCCAGAAATAAACAATTCATAAGCTTTAAATTGTTTGCCATCCCGAGTAGTGTGATGAAATCTCATGCAGTTTGCTCTGTCCCACCCAGGACGTGACTCATCCCTTTGTCCAGCCTGTGTGCCAAAGGCCTGTTAGTCTCTTGGTAGCCTGCTTGGTTATCAGTTCCACTGTTGCAGTATTGTGGTGCTTGTGTTCAAATTACTCTTATTTTACTTAATCATGGCCCCAAAGCTCAAGAGTAGTGAGGCAGGCAATTTGTATATGCCAAAGAGAAGCCATCCAATGCTTTTTTAAAGTGAAAACGTGAGTACAGTACAATGAGATATTTTGAGATAGAGACCACAGTCACATAACTTTTATTACAGGATATTGCTATCATTGTTCTATTTTTATCATTAGATATTATTGTTGAGCTCTCTGTGCCTAATGTAGAAATTAAACTTATCATAGATATATATGTATATAGAAAAAAAGCATAGTATATATAAGGTTCGGTACTATCTGTGATTTCACGCATCCACTGGGGATCTTAGCACATATGCCCTGCCAGTAGGGGGAGCTACTGCACTGGGGTAAAGGACCATTTTAAATATGACCCCGTAATGCAAAGGGGAGACGGAAAGCTCAAACTGAAGTGCCCTGATACTCTTTCCTAAGAGTTTTATCATATAATATGGGATGCTCGTAACCTTTGAAAGCTAACTGGGAAGTTGATTTATGTTTACTATTAAACTGATGCTTACATATAGTGGGATTAAACTTGTGTATAATGATAGTGTCTAGCATGGCACAATTTTCCCCCCAAAATAGAAAATGACAAATTATTACATATACATGGTAATGTACTGGTTTGAACCAAACTACAGTAAAGCTAAGTTATATATTTTGCTATATTAGAGTATGTTTTGAGGGAAGTCAGTTAATATCTTTGAACTTCTGTTTCTTTGCCTATGAAGCTAAAACGGAACCAAATAGCTTCTAAAGAGGCTTATGGTTTCAAAATTCTTGATTCCATTTGATTAACAGTGATAAATTATATATGTAATATAGTAGGGAGAGTAGAGGACAGAGTACTTACTATAGCTTTATGATCAGTTTTGAACAGGAAGATGGAAGGGAAGAGAATGAATACGTTTTAAGTTGTAAGACTCTTCAAAGATGGGTTAGTAATCTTTCAAATGTTACTATCATCCCATATTAAATAATAAACCTCTTAGGAAAGAGGATCAGGACACTTGAGTTTGAGCTTTCCTTCTCTCTGTTGCATTAGGGGTCCTGTTTAGAATGTTCATTTACCCCACTACTGTAGCCCCCCCTTATCTGCAGGGGATACATTCCAAGATCCCCAGGGGATGCCTGAAACTGCAGATAGTACTGAATACTATATACGCTGTTTTTTTCTATATACATATATACCCATGATAAGTTTAATTTCTAAGTTAGGCACAGTAACAGATTAACAAGAAGCTTTTGTTTTGTGAATAATAAGGCACCTTAAAAGTTGTAACTTTTTCCTTTGAGATAAGGGGGAATTCAGTTCCATAAACCTTCAACACTGCCCATTTAAAAAGGAGCTCCTGGAAAGGAAACTCTGTACGTGTTTCCGCCTCCCTCATGAGCTTCGCCCTCTTAGGGCCCGAAGTCAGTTTTGCGATCAGTCATGACATTAGGCCGTGGGTATTGTTTCTTGCCTCTCCGCTAATCGTGGAGTTCTCAGTAATCCGAGGGCACATCAGAAAGTGAAAGGCAGTTCAAAACCGAGCAGGAAGTGCAAATGCAATCTGCTGGTAGTAACTTCTCTTGGGTTTGGGTATGTAGGTATTTATACGGGAAACGTAAATGTGGAAAGGCAAGTTGGTTTCTTGTATGAGGAATTTTACCTAAAACTTACTTGGACATGACAAATATACAGAATTGATAGAAATCTGAAGCATATTAAATTTTATAATCCCCATTAAGTGAAATTTAGGATCTCAATATTAAGAATAAAATTCAGAAAATTTTATTTTTTCAGTATTTAAATTTTTTTTTTTGAGGGGGAAAAATATAGGCAATGGAGCGCTTATGTTCAGGACAATGAAAACTCTCTAGGTGACGAAGAAATTAAGGATATAGCCAAGTCTTTAGTTTCTCAAGACATAACCCAAGGCCTTTTTTTCGTCTCTCTAAATGCCTTCATTGCTCACCGTCTCTAGGTATATGGCTGCGAACGCTGACGACTCTGGCCCAGGCCCCTGTGCCAAGACCCAGGCTCCCCCGTGACCTGCCTGCTCAGCACCTGCTGTGGCTGCGTCACTGAAACCTCCGCTCAATGTGATCGAAGCTGAACTCTCGTACTCATCTTTTACTACCCAGCCCTTTTTCAATTCCTTATTTTAAAAAAATGATATCCCATTCACCCAACAGCATGAATGAACCAGAAACCTTGTCCTCATCCTGCGCTTCTTCACAGCCAAGCCACCCCAATATTCTGATTATAGAACTTTTGAATCTATTTCTTCCTAGCTCCTTTCCTGCCCCTTATCTCTCATCCACACCGCTGTGGCAGCCCCTGACTCATCCCTGCCATCCACTCTTGTCTGCTTGAAATACATAGTCAGGGCCCAGGCAGGACATTTTAAAAAGCGAACATGATCATTCATTCTCCTTCTGAAAACCTTGCATAGGGTTTTTATTGTCGACTATGAAAAGGTCAAAATGCTAAACCTGGCCTCAGTGACCTACATGCTCTGGCAACTGCCTGCGTCACCTGAGTCACCTCCGTGTAGCCTCCCCTTCACTTTCTGGGCCCTAGTCACCTTGACCTATGAATTTCTAAAATGTGCTATATTTTTTCCTGCCTCAGGGCCTTCATAAGTCCTATTTTCTTCGCTTAAAATACTCTTTCCTGCCTATTCTTCAAATTAACTCTCATTAACCCCCAAGAAGCAGCTAGCTCCTATCTATTACTCTATCCAAATACAATTTCAATAGGGAAGCCTGTTTTCATCTTTTAAAAAAAGGGTCACATCTCCTTAATAAACATTCTATTATCCTGTAGGTTTTTTTTCATTCAGCAATTTTTTGGTGTCTTCTAAAAGTTGGGGGTGAAATGAGAGGAGGCTGACAACTATGGTAGGACAGAAGATGATTTCATATGGTAATGAAAATTATAAAGAAAATTAAACTATTATGTTAAAGAATGACTTGTGAGAGGTACTTAGGTGGGATATTTGCAATCGAATTTAATGAGTGTAGTATATTTTGTTTGTTTAATGTTTGTCTTCTCTGCAAGAACACCAGTGTCTGAGAACTGGGACTTCACGGCATTGGCTCACACAGCATCCCCAGCACTTGGTACAGTGCCCAGCACGTATGTGGCAGACTCCATAACTATTGTTGAAGGATAGTATTTATCTCATAGGAATGCCATAACAAAGTACCACAAACTGGGTAGCTTAAAACAACAGAAAATTTCTTCTATCACAGTTTTGGCACTCAGAAATCTGAAATCAAGGTGTCAACAGGGCCTTCTCACCCCCAAAGTCTTTAGGGAAGAACCCTTCCTTGCCTCTTCCTAGTTTCTGGGCTTCGCTGGCAATTCTTGGCAGTCCTTGGCAGCTGCATCACACTAATCTCTGCCTCTGTCGTTATGTGGCCCTCTTCTCGGTGTGACTGTGTCCTGTCTCTGTCAAAATTTCCCTCTGGTTATAAGGATACCAGTCATTTGATTAGGGCTCACACTAATCCAGTATGACATCACAATTTGATTCCATCTGTAAAGACCTTGTTACCAAATAAGGTCACGTTTACAAGTGTGGGGGTGAGGGTTAGGCTACAATGTATCTTTTGGGGGGACACAATCCAATCCACAGTACCTACTTCTTTAAGTTAAAGGAAAATTGAAAGAGTTAATATATAAAAGTTTATATAGTATAGTTTTTGAGTTATTTTTAAGTAAGTTGTATATTATGTACACATATTTGAAAAGGCATTACTATTTTACTTTGTGTAAGCATGATAAATTATTTTTGATTTACTCTAGACTATTTAGCTGAATACTAAGCACACCAATTTTCATGCCATCCTAAAAAATCAATACCATCATATGAACCAAATTCATCTCATGCTCTCTATTCCCTTAGCAGACAAGAGCTTAGTTCTTCATATATTAAAAATAAATGAATGTGGAAGGGTATTCATAACACTCACATCATAAAAATTCATCCTGACATTTTTGCAAAGACTGTGTGTAGAATGTTGACATATTTTTGTTATAAAATGACAGTTTTAGTGCAGGTTCTCATTGTGACCAAAGAGAAAAAGCAAACAAAAGGAAAAGAGTAAGTTATGGGACCACCCACATTTGGAGTGAACCTGTCAGGCAACAGAATGGCAGAAGCCCCTTCTGAAAAGTACAGATGCCTTTTTGTGTATGACGGGGAAGAGGACGGTCACTAATATTCTCTGCTTTATGCTGTCTGTCTTAGAAAAAGTCATTCCTGATTTTTCCATCAAATGCCATCTTGCCTGCCCTTGAATTCCATTAACATCTTGTTTTTAGTTTCCTGAAATGACCCTTGCCTCATACTTACTGCTTACACTGTTCTAAGTGTTTTACATGTATTAACTCAATTAGCCTTCATAATAACTTATTTCCATTGCACAGCTTATGTTACGTGACTTGTGAGTTAGAGCCACAATTCAAACCAGTCTACCTCTTGCATCTGAGTTCTTACCCATCATGCTCCACTGCCTATACAGTAGTCAATTCTGAACTTCTTTTACCCCTCCCCATTGCCAGGTTGTAAGCTTCTCTTGTATTTGTATCTCTTATAAAATCTAGCTCAGTCTCCTGTGCATAATATGTATTTCATCCAGTGTCTGAGTCTTTGACTTCCATATTATGGTTTACATATGAAAATGTTCATTTGGAAAAATATAATCCTGAATATGTAGAAATAAAAGAAGGAAGCTGACAAAAGACAGTTCTGGTGCTCCAGCCTCTGTCTCAGGGGCTGTCAGTCTGTCCCAAGTCCTCACCTTCTGGCTATAAAATTTACACTTAGGTTGGGATTTATTATTTTTATTTTTTCCGATTTTATTTATTTTATTTTTTTAGACAGAGAGGAAGGGAGAAAGAGAGGGAGAGAAACATCAGTGTGTGGTTGCCTCTCACACGCCCCCTACTGTGGACCTGGCCCTCAGCCCAGGCAGTGCCCTGACTGGGGAATCGAACTCGTGACTCTTTGGTTCGCACACTGACGCTAAATCCACTGAGCTACACCAGCCAGGGCAGGACTTAAATGTTCTCACTGAGACTAGTGAAAATGTTACCCCCTTTAAGAATAACTATATTTTTACAGGAATTAATCACTTTAATGATTCCTGCTATCAGTCAATAGATGAGGGAGGTGCTTATCTGAACAGCTGAGCTACCCCCGAGCTGCAGAAATTATACTCATTTTTATGTGAACTAGTATTTTATATGTCTGTTGGTAACTTTTGCACTTATTTACACTGTCTCTATGTATAAATACAAAATTAATTAAAAGCAGATAAAAAGTTTAATCTTTGATTTTAAATCTGGAAGTTCTGAAATAATGTAGCCATGATGGTATTCATTTGCTTTGCAGGGAATTCTGCTACATAAGAATTTAAATTTAATTTTGTCTTTTCATTATGTGATGTGTGTATCACAACCCTGTGGGCAATGGATGAGCTTTAATAAAGCTAAAAATAAATAAAATGGGAATGTTAATAAACCTTGTAGCTCATTAAACATTTGGATTCACTGAGTATATATCTATTAATTTTAGATGAGACTACATTAGGAAACCTTTGTTACATGAAAGTTATAATTATGTGGATAATGTATTCAAATTCAATACAAAACATCTCCTTCTACATCTTTTTACTGACAATTCTTTAGTAAGAAATTTCAAGGAATTGAGAGACTTAAAAAGTACTGATTAAATATGCAAATAACAATTTATATTTCTTTGTAAAGAATTAAAATTTAAAAGATATGTCTAAATGGATTCTTTTCTCATACCTCATTATCTTCTTAATCTATTTTAGCATTTGTGAGTTCATTATTTTTTAAGAAAGCGCACGTGTTTTGACCCACTTTATCATTCTGTTACATTTGTATATTTGAAAATTCTCCCTTAGATTCTTTTAAAATTGTACCCTCCAAATTATTCTTTTTTATTTCTCTGTAGGCTATTTTTCTTTCTTTTAAGAAGTTCTTCAATTTCTGACCTAAGGTTTTTAGGTGTGAAGACTAATTTGAGTATCATATTTTTGTACTATAATTATTTATTAAAATAAACATCAGCTTGTTAATGAATGACTATGAAAAAGTATAATTTATTTTCTGTTTTTGTGTCTTTGGTTGGGTTCCTTTGAAATTAGGTTTATTTTTAACATTGAATTATGTTAGTTTGCTAGGGTTGCTATAACAAAGTACTACAAAGTGGACACCAAACAACTTAAATTTATGGTCTCATATTTCTGGACTTTTGAAGTCAAAAATTAAGGCATTGGCAGAGGTTTCTTCTGAGGGCTGTTTTACTAGGATCTCTTCTCTAGATTTTGATGGTTTGCTGGCCATTCTTTGATGTTCGTTGGCTTATAGAACTGTCACCCTGATCTCCACCTTCCTGTTCACCTGTTTTTTTATCCTGTGTTGCATGTCTCTGGGTCCAAATTTCCCCTTTTTATAAGGGTACAGTTATATTGGATTAGAACCCACTCAGATGATCTCCCGTGATATTGTGATTTACAGTAAGAAACATATATTGATCTCCGTCCTCTTTGCTGGCACAGAGCTCCTAAAACCCTTGGAGTGTTCTAAGTGTTGAGATTGTTGAAGGTCTTTTGTTATGTTAATGAGGTGACTTTGTTAGAGCCCCTAAGGATGGGAGCTGGTTGCCAGTGGAGCCAACCATGGGATAACAGGGAATTTTTAGTCCCACCTGCCCAGGCTCTGGGGATGGGAGAGGGGCTGGAGGTTGACTCAGTCACCAATGGCCAGTGGGTTAACCAGTCATGCCTATGTAATGAGTCTCTATTGAAACCCAAAAGGCACTTCGGAGAGCTTTTGAGTTGGTGAACACATGGGGGCGCTGAAAGAGCGGTGCCCCTGGGGTGAGCACGTCAGCTCTGCACTCTTCCCCCTGGCCTTGTGCCAGCCTCTCTTCCATTTGGCTGCTCCTGAGTTATATCCTTTTAGAATAAACAGGTAATCTAGTAGGAAAGTAGCTCTAGCAAATTAATTGAACCAGAGGAGTGAGTCACGGGAATGTCTGATTTATAGCCTACTGGTCAGAAATACAGGTAATAGCCTGGACTTGCGACTGGCATCTGAAGTGGGTTGGGAGGGCAGTCTTGTAGGACTGAACCCTTAACTGTGGGATCTGATGCTCCCTCTGAGTAGATAGTGCTGGAATTGAGTTGAATTGTAGGATATCCAGCAGGTGTTCAGAGAATTGCTTGTTGGTGTGGAACGCTCCCCCACTAACATGCACATACCAACACACACACCCCGGAATTGGTCCCAGACCCTATATATCTATCAACTTAACTCGATCTTCTTAAAAGACAATATTTTCATAATTCCTTTTTCTATTGATGAGAAAACTGAGGCTTAGGAAGGTTAAAAAATTGTTAGAGATAGGTAAGTGTATCATTTAGGATGTTGTAACTGAATACCCCCAAGTGGCTTACACAAAGCATTCATTTTCTCCTGTTGGAAGAGATCTGGCAGTAGGGTGGTTGAAGACCTGGTTAATTCATTGGCTGAGTGGTGTCATCAAGAACTCAAGCTCTTTCTATCTTTTCACTCTATCATTCTTAACATGTCAACTGTCTTTGTCAGATTCCCTTAGGGTCAAATGCTCATGCCCTCAATAAGGAAGGTGGAAACTACAAATGTGGCCTTAACAGCTTCTGCACTGGGAATTGGGGACTGCCTGCAGAGGGGAAGGGGGGCTGTGAATGGCTGTCCAGTAGAGTCTTTTAGAGGGGGGTGTTGTTAATCTTCTCTGTGTGCTGCTCTATGAAAGCTATTAATAGAAAAGCGGCTTTTGGAAGTTAAAGATAGATCATTCATATAATTTGACGTAAAGTCATTAGTGAGCAAGGATGGAGGAATGAGGCTCCATAGCGTATTTGGATATGAATTGTTAGAGGTACTTTTAAATGTACTTTGCCTATGCAAATATGAAAAGAGAAAAGCCAGGATTCTAAGGTTTCTCTGATTGGTGGGAAAATGTACACAAACACATGTGTGCATATGCATGTACGTGTATGTGTGTCAGGTTAACATAAGCAGCTCAAGTGATTAATACAAACTATAATACATTAATATAAAGTACAATAGAAATGTTCGTGATTTTATGAAACTCTCCGAAACATATTTTGCAAACTTTAGAGTTGATACAAACTTTGGATTTAATGGGTTACTTTCTAGATGGAGAACGAGAGGCTTATTAGCAAAACAATTTAGTAACATGAATGTCCTTTTAATACATCAGAGGGTGTCTGAATGTTAGGATTAAAAAAAAAGGCATCATTAAATTCAGTTGTAAATTTCCAGTTTCTTACTACATATTTACCAATACCAACACCCCGTTGACCCCTTTTGTCTGAATAAATTTTTGCTGTGATAGTTCCATCCACTTTTGCAAGCCATACTTTAAAGGGAATTTATCAGTGTAGAGGTGTTGTGGGTAGAGAAACCAAGACTATGAAAGGACTTGAAACATTGGAACAAAAACGTTATTTGTTTTCTAATGCTGCAAACCAAATTACCACAGACTTACTAGCTCAAAGCTCCCGGGGCTCAGGAGTCCGGGCACAGCTTAACTGGGCCCTCTCTGCTCAGGGTCTCACACACTGCATTTTCACCCACAGGGTTGCCTGAGAGAGCACCTGCTTTTGAGTTCACCGAATTTGTTGACAGAATTCATTTCCTTGAAAGATTATGGATAAGGGCTCTGATTTTTCAGTGCCTGTTGGTGGGAGGCACTGGAGGCCACCTGTAGCTCCTAGAGGCCATTCAGAATGCCTTGCTGAGGGAGCTTCTGCTGTAGAACACGACCCCCACTCCCTTACTCCATCAAGCCCACAGGAGAGTCTCTGCACCTTGGGGTCTCTGACTTCATGGAGGGCTTTCACCTGTTTCCGATTAAGTCAAGCCCACCCAGGGTAATCTTTCTTTTGATGAACTCAAAGCCAATTCATTTAGGATCTTAACTGTATCTGCCAAATCCTTTCATCTTTGCCATATTCTATTGGTTAGCAAGCTTCACATACACTCAAGAGAAGACCATTATGCAGGTGTGAACATCCAGGAGTGGGAATCATGGGGCCACTGTGGGGCCTGCCTACCACGTGCACTGAGGGAAGGCTGAAGTGGACGCAATAGCAATGTGATGGCCATGTGGGGCATATTCTATCCTTCGGTTCCCGATTGGTTACTGTGAACCCTTTCTTTTCTACAAATGTGGAAAATGAGACTCAAGAAGACAGTTTGGCCGAGATCACTCAGGAAGGTCACTCGCTCAGGACTGGTCTGTTTGAATTCAAATCTTGTACTCCCTTCGTGTTATAACGTTACCTCATTCAACTGTATAATCATCATGGAATCAAACTAATAGGTAGAAGTTTTAGGGAGATGGGTCATTTGACATTTTCTGATATTAACTCTACCATGGTGTGGTGTGAACTTAGTTTAGTGCAATATTTATAATCCTGGCTATATATTAGAATCACTAGGGGAGATCTGAAAGTCTACCAATTCACAGGGATCCTCCAATCATATCAACAAAATGAGAGTCTATGTGAGGTAAACCTCAGTCTTTTGGTGTCTCTTTGTTTCTTATCAATAAATACCCTGGTAAAATGTTTGGTTTGAGGGACATAAGAATGGAATAAATAATAGGCTGAAGTGATGTTTGAAGGCAAAAAGGGCCTTTTTGGAAAATGATGGAGTCTCTATCAATCCACATATTTCAGGAAAACTAATCCAGCTGTTTGGCAGGAATATTACAGAGGGTTTGAGAATGAATGCTTGGTTGGATTGGAAGACCTTTAAAATTTCTTCTGATCTTTAGCGTCTATGAGTCTATGATGCTGTTATCAATAAGTGTTAAATATGATTTATAAGGGGTCATCCTGAAGGGTCTGATTTTTTTCACCTTCTGGATTTCTGTATTCCACACGAATCTCACAAAAATTGGTCTGTTGTGGTCAGGAAGGTAGATTGGTGGTTACAATGCTGGATGAAATAGAAGAGCTTAGGTGTGATGGAGAAGAGAATGCTCTAGAGTTTTCATTGGAAAAAAGACTAAGAAAAATTGACAATGATGATCTATTTAGTATTACTTTCCACAACATTCTAGGATCCTTTTACGTCATTTACTGCTACCTCTGCTGTAATAATTTCCACTTTTGAAAATGTGAGCCAAGTGTGATGGTTGATCAGTAACAATTTCTTTTTAGCTTAGTTAGATCCTGCACCCATTTACCTGATTTCCTGTTTCACTTATTATTTAGGTTATTTGTGTATTTTCAACTTTTCTTTATACATTTTATACTTTTTCTTTTCCTCATTTTATTTTCTTTGTATATTTCCTTTATAACATTTTACTGTCTTTTTCGACTTCTTCATCTTCATAACTTGAAACCTGCAGCTATTTGCAGTTCTTCCAGAGTTTGGTTGGCCTGTTGGTTGCCTATCATCGACTGAGGTAGCACTCTCTAACTCATGCTATTTGTTAAATTAGGAAGGCTTTTCCAATACTTTAATTTCTATTTAAATATACTTAAAATATATAATGCAGATTTTAGAAATTTAAATACAGCAGGTGATGAAATACTACATTTTGGAAAGTGGTGATTGCAACTACGAATTAAAGGCTTTGGAAAAGCTTCAGGTTACCCTGCAGCAGGCTCCTGCCAGCCCTGCTGTATCTGTAGCACGCTGAAACAAATTGCAAGGATTGGTGAATGATGTCATCTGAGGTGTACAGCGGGCTGACAACTTTATAGATATAACGAGCACAAATTACCAGGCAGTGGTGGTGGTTATTTTATAATATTTTCCCAACTTTTTGCATCTGTTTCTACAAAATGCAGGCAGCAGAGTCTTTGAGGCGATGTTTTGCATTCTAATCACTGATTCTCAGTAACGTGTTGTCTGACCTTGGGCTCTGCATTTATATTTGGAAGAAGCTTCAGAATAAGTTTCAAATTATTGGAAAGAAAATTGTAATCTCCATTTACTTCAAGTGTATTACTTTCAATTCCCACATGTCTGCAAGCTCTGCCAGTCCCTGCTACAATTAAATGGTCACAAAAGATGAAGACTAGAATGGGAATTCTTTAGAAGCACATTACATGTGTTCCATTTCTTTATTAGTGTTCTATGATTGTTGTTTGAGATGAGATGGTAAACAGAAGAATGGGAAGGCATCCATTTTCTTCATTTACTCAGAAGATAACCTTGAATATGAAACAAAGCAAAATGCAATTAAAAAGCAATGATAAATTATTGATTCAAAGTCCTGCAAATGGTTATAAATACTTTGTCTTTTCTTTTCTTAATCCTCACGTGACGACATTTTTTCATTGCTTTTAGAAAGAGAGGAAGGGATGTTAGGGGGAGAGAGAGAGAGAAAGAGGGAGAGAGAGAGAGAGAGAGGAATGTTGATGTGAGAGAGAAATGCCAATTGGTTGCCTTCCATATGTGCCCAGACTGGGGATAGAACTTGCAACCTAGGCATGTGCTCTGACTGGGAATCAAACCCTCAGTCTTTCTGTGTATGGGATGACTCTCCAATCAACTAAGCCACACCAGTCAGGACAAATATTTTTCCTTTTTAATCACTTTTGGTTAAAAAAATTTTTATTTTGAAATTTGCAAAAAGTGTATATTCTTTATTATTATGCTTGTTCAACAAATATAAATATAAGTTCTCTTGAGTTTCCTCTTTACCGAATCTATCCAGTCTCTTTATTTTTAGTACCATCTTCACTGGTGACTCCTAAAATTGTATTTCCAGCTCCCACTTCTCTCCAAGCTCCAGGAATGTGTATCCAATAGCCTACCCAACACCCCCACTTTCTTTTAATAGCCACCAAATATTTATTGAGCAACTACTCAACAAATACCAGCTCTAGGCACTGATCTAGCCTCTGGGAATAGCTCAGGGAACAAAATAGGATAGTCCTGTCCTCATGAAGATTTCATTCTATTGAGGAGAGACAATGAGATAAATAAGGAAAATATATGGGATATCAGGTGGTGTTAACTGCTATGTAGAGAAAGTCCTGGGAAGGACAGTAGGAAATATTTGTGTGGAGGGGTTTGTAATTTTAAAAGAAGTGGTCAGGGGAAAACTTCTTGATAAGGTGACGTTTGAACCAAGTAGTGAAGGAGGTGAGGGAATGAACCATGTGGACATCTGTTGGAAGAGCATTCCAGGCAGAAAGAACAGCATGTACAAAGGCCTGACTGGCTTTCTCTAGAAACAGTAAGGAGACCAGAGAGACTGAAGTGAATGAGGGATGAGGATTGGGATCAGAGGGCTAACATGGGCCAGATCACATAAGGCTTGGCAAGGACTTTACCTTTTACTTCAAGCAAGATGGGAAACCACTGAGGGTCTCCAGCAGAGCAGTGACGCCCTCTGACTTTGTTGCGATGGGATCACTCTTTGGATGTTGTTTTGAGCATATACACTGAAGGGAAGGAAACTAGTAGGGAGACCAGTAAGGCTGGTAGCTTGGACCAAGGGTAGGTGTGGGTAGAGGTAGTAAGTGGTTACATGCTGGATATATATTGAAGAGAGGCAGAACAGATTGCTGGGCAATTGGACGGGGGATATGAGAAAAATGATTCCAGTATTTACCTGAGTGATCAGAATGATTAACCGAGCATTTACTGAAGTGGGAAATATGCTTTTATTCAACCTGGAGGAAAATAAAAACCATTTAGGCTGTTGTATATTATTAAATGTCTAATAATAAAGATCAGTTTTAATCCTCAGAATTTGAGTTCTTAAATTCTTTCTTACCATTTTAATTTTAAGGTAACTGAATGCATTTTTCTTTTTATTCTGTAAAGAAGATACAGTGACCTAAATTTTCCAGCAGCTATGATTTCATTGTGAATCATATTGTTTTCTTTAAAATATATTACCGTTCATGAGTTTTTTAGTATGAGAGTTTTGGGATTTCTTTGGTAAATTCACAACTATTTCTAATTTGAAACATAATACTTTATCCTACCTTGACACCCCAATAACCCCTGGCTACTGTTTTAAATTGGGAAGGAAAAAAGTTACTGTATTGTATCCATCCTTGTTTCTAACTCTGGTTTGAAAGCTGGTTTTTTAAAGCAACATTTTTTTCTTCCCCCTTTTGGCTTTGTTGCAGTGGGGGAAGGATTGAGGGTGGGAGGGGCTGGGGAAAGTGGTGGTGGGAAAATGTTGACCAAAAAAAAAAAAAAGCTGCCCAGCTCTAAATACACACACACACACACACACACACACACACAAAACAAAGAAAACGCATTTTTTTTCATGAATATAAAAATAATACATACTGATTTTGGAAAATTTAAAAAATAGGAAGAAGTATAAAGAAGAGACTAGAAATCAGCTTTACCTCTTCATCCTGCATTTTTGAACCCAGACTTTTTCAACCAGGTGTGGAGAAAATAATGAGAGCTGGGAGACCATGGCTCACTATTTAGAGTAAAGATTGATGATTCACTAACATTTCTAACTTACAGGAAGAGCCCAATTGGCCTTGTATTATCTCCTTTCCACCAATATTTAAACAGGCTACTGATGTATTACAAAAATTTCCCAAAGTAAATGTGCAGTAAAATGCTTTGGGAAAGGAAATAAAAAAACACTGTCTGACCCGAGTATATTTACTTTATGTATTTAACAAAACACAGACTCTGCTTTCTATATGCCAAGCGCCATTCTAAACACTTTATAAATATTAACTTACTCAATTTTTCTAGTCATCAGAACAACCTCTGAGTGAAGTACTGCTGTAAATCACATTTTACAGAGGCAAAACATGCAGAGCAGACTGGTTAAGTAATTTGCTCAAAGTCACTCAGCTAGTAAGCTAGGAATTAAATCCAAGCAGTTTGGATCTTGTGTCTCTACCCCTAACTAGTATATACTGTGATGAACCTGGATCCTTTATAGTAATAATCCAAGTTTGTTTTTGTTTCGTTCGGATTAACCCAGAGAGAATTAAACATTTTATTTTATTTTTAAAAGATTTTATTTATTTATTTATTTATTTATTTATTTATTTATTTATAGTGGAAAGGAAGGAGAAAGAAAGGGAGAGAAACATTGATTGGTTGCCTCTTGCACGGCCTCAGCTGGGGATGTGGCCCACAACCCAGGCTTTTGCCCTGACCAGGAATACTACTGGCTACCTTTTGGTTTGCAGGATCATGCCCAGACCACTGCCCACACCAGTCAGGGAGAGAATTAAACATTTGGAATATGTCTTTTAATATAATTTCTCTTTTCAGAATCCTTAAGTGACTTCTCTTTTCACTTAAAGAAAAAGGCAAAGATCTTACAGAGACACCTAGGGCTCACGTGATCTGGCCCCGCACCCTGTCTCTAGCCTGGCCTCCTCTGACTCTCCCTCCAGCGCCAACCACACCACTGCTGCCCACTGCCTGCCTCCCGTCCCTCAGACACGTGTGCGGCACTCCTGCCTCAACGTTGGTCCTTCCCTCTGCCTAGAAACCCCTTTTCCCTAAGATATCATCACCATCACCTCCTCGTCTCCTGTACGCCTCGACCCTAATGTCCATCTTTGTGAGGCCTTTACTAACACCCTATTTAAAATGTTAACCTCTCTGATAACTTCCTGTTTCCCTCTCTTTATTATTTCCATAGTGCTTTTACTAGCTAAAATATTGTGTAACTAATTAATTGTAGTTAATTTAGTTTGCCTCCCTCACTCCCCCCCCGCCCCCAGCAACTAAAATAAGGCATGGAGAGGGTAGCAGTTTTTGTCTCTTCTGATCATTGATATATTGCCAAATATATCTACTATGTCTGGTACGTAGTAGACCTTCTTTAAACATTTGTTAAATGAATATACGTATGATGATCCCACCAAAGGGATCTCTACTTAAGGATTCAGACCACGGGGCCCTCCCTGGGGCTGTGAGAACCAGTGCATGAGCCATCTGTAGACTGCAGGATATTCTGATGAGATATGGGCTAGAAGGGGATATGGAATGATTTGGTTTATTTTTAAACAATTATGTGGAGAGAGACCTTAAAGATCTTTCAGAGCTCCAATAAACAGCTGTTAAAGAAGGAATTTATATTCATTGATTTATTACCCATTTTTTTGATCCCTATGTTTTGTTTGGTAAATTTGGTTTCACAGGATACTCACTATAAAAACCTATGCTAGCAAAATAAAGCATATCTCACAGAAGACACACATTTGGATATGAGAGTCACCTCAGATAAGATATGTAAGCCATTATGAGAACTTATGCTTAGAACAATAAAAAGTACCAAAAAGATAATTTTAAAAGTATAAAAATAATGCCACGTAAAATAAAAAATTATCAAAAAACAAACAAAAAACACATTAAAATAGATAATGAGAAACTTTTAGCTTACAAGTACAACTGCATTAGAAGGAATAACACATATCCTAAGAAAAAATATAAAAATAAACATATAAAAGTGTGAGAAAAAACTTATATCAGAACTCTTACAAATAAGATTTTTTAACTCATCCAGTCGGAGAATATTTGGTCTAGTCATTTACTGTTGGGGATCCTTTCGTCTCCTCCCTAAGCTGTGCCTGACCTTCACTGTACAATGTTCACTGGAGAATCACTGCCAAATAACCAAATCCCTAGTGAACTAGCAGGCCACTTTGTTTCAAAATGTAATGATGAGAGATTTTATCCCTTTCCCTTAACTTATTTCTCTTCAGCTTTACTTTTTAGTGTCCTGGAAATTTGATTACATTTATAGCATAATATTTTATTGTATTTACAGCTTTGAAAACACTTTGAAATTCTTAGAGGAGGATTAGAATGTGTATAACTTATGATTTTAAAAATATGAATAAAATTTTGGGAGTCTATATTAGTCTGGTTATGGTAATGACGATAAACAATTGCAAATCTCGGCAGCTTTTATTTCTAGCTGGCGCCATAATCCCATGAAGGTCATTGGGAGGTAGGAGGAGGTCCTTTCTCCACACAGTCATTCAGAGATCTATTCTCCTTCCATCATGTGGCTTTTGTTGTATTTTGTTTTTTAATCTTCAAAAACCTCAAAGCATTCCAGTGGATATTTTATTGAAAGATTTTATTTATTTATTTATTTTTGAAGCAGGGGGAAGGGAGGGAGAAAGACAAGGAGAGAAACATCAGTGTGAGAGAGAAACATGGGTCAGTTGCCTCTCTTAAGCGCCCTGTCCCTCATTTTGGAATCGGGCCAGCAACTACAGCCAGCGACCCTCTCTTCTGCAGGATGGTGCCCAGCCAACTGAGCTACACTGGTCATGGCATTCCACTGGATATTCTTGCAACTGGCGAGCGTGCAAAGGGAGAGGGAGAACATGCAGGTTTCCGGAGCCAGATCTAGGAGTGTTAATAGTGCTGAATAGTGCTTCTAGCCATATTCTATTGGCCACCACTCAGTGAAGGGCTCTTCCTAAACAAAGGGGTTTGGGAAATGTATTCTTATTGTGTCTTTAGAAACGGTAATAGAGTTTGTTGAACACATAGCATTGTTTCTATCGCAGTGCCCAATCTGGCTTTGTCCCATTTTCTCCATATTTGAGATGTTTAATGCAATGACAAAAAAATAGTTTTTCTAAAATGACATTTAGTCTTTAAATTTGCTATGTAAAGTTAGTACTCCAGAAGAGTAATCCAGAAAAGTAATCTGTAAGCTAGTAATCCAGAAGAATCCTAGACTTTAGATACATTTGTTTCCAGTGCTCCTGACTGTACATATTCATTTGCCTAGATTTTGAAGATACTGAGTTTTAACATTGAAAAACGCTCCTCTTTTTTACATCATATTTCCTAAGTGTGAACCTTCATTGGTTTTCTGATTGTTTCTGAGAACGTTATGATCAGTTTCTACATTACATTCTGTGCTCTGTGATCTGGCAACTCTGACAGGTATTCAGAAGAGCTTGGTAGGGAGTTATTACAATTATCTTGTCAAATTTTAGAGGATTCACAGCTTCTTTTTAGCATTCTGGTTTCACCAGCACTGTATAGATGGGCCTTTTTATGGAAGCATGTTAATAATATGTACCTGCACAAAAGAACAAAAGACATTTTAAAGTTTTTCTCAGATTGAGTCACCCTTGCGCCTAAAACCTTCAGCAGTTTCCTACTGTCTTCAAAATAAAGCCCTGAATCATTATGGTTTTCGAAGTCATGGGCTTCACTTCCCCGTCCATCCTTCCTTACCTCTTACTTGTGCACCTTATGCATCTAAACTAGATTTTCATTCTTCAGAGACGGAGTAAACATTTTGCTTCTGATGTATCATCCATCTAGAATATCTCTCATTCCCCTTTCTGCCCTTTAAAAACCAATTTATTTAAAGTTCAGGCCAAACACTCCATCCTCCATAAAAATTTTCTGAGTCTCTCAGTTAATCTATTATTGCCTTTGTCCTCTACATTCCTTTAGTATTTGAATAATATTACTCTCATAGAACCAATTACATTTTGCTTTGCCCAGTAGTTTTCATGCGTATACATATATATCTTGGTAACTGAATTACACCTTCCTAAGGGCACATACCCTTAGAAGTGTATATCATTGTAGCTTTTACCACTCCTGTGTATACCTTAGCCATAGAATTTCTTTAAGTAAAGTTAATTGATTTTGATTAAATTTTTATAATTATGTTAATTTCTATCATTTATTAACAAAGGGGACTTAAGTATTGGAGATGTTGGAAATCTCCTGTCAGCTTATTTAAGGAAGTTTATAGAGCTAATCTCAGCTAGATATCTTGAACTAAAATATACATTTTCTTCTTTTTTAAAAACTTTTTGTATATTTCATATTAGCTTACACTAGCATATATATTTAGCAAACACCAGGAATTGCTTAGTTAAGTGAATTTTGTGAAGTGACACAACTTTTACCCTTTAAAAAATTACACCTTCTTTCTTTCTGATTTGGCCAAACTAAGAGCTGCTCTGATAGCCCTTTTCCCATCTTTCTGAACAGCTATTTTAACTACTACTTTGACCTTAATGGAGATCTCAGACTCTTGATTTTTTCTTTCTTCATAACACACTAAATGTGTTGTTTTCTCTAACCGAAATAATCAGGCTATAGCATTTTATAAACCCAAATATGGCAAAATATTTTCTATTTATAGATGTATACATTAAGTTTTTTGTGTGTCGAATTGAGTGTTTACCAGTGTAGACACATGAGACGACAGCGTCACCAGGTGGGTTACTCCATCTCTATGCATGTTGGCCACGTCATGCTGCTGAAGAACGGTCAGCTGATCCTTTAAAGCTGTGAATCTCAAGGTGGAAGGATATGCTGCAGCGTGGTGTTGGTGGTATCAAATTAAAGGTAGGGGTGATAAATGATTTTATAAATAAAGTATAGAAAAAAATCAAGAAGCTATCTTATTGAGTGGTATGGATACAAATTAGAATCTTGTTGGAGTGCATATTCATAAAGGAAACATGAGCTAAAAAGAGTTGAGGACTATGGCTTTAGGGCTTCTGATCCCACTGCATGGGATGCTGACAACCACAGGAGAAACTTCCCCTCTATGTGTTTGTAATGAATATTTAGATTAAATTGTGATTTTGCATTTATCTGCAAAAATATATTTCTTATGTAATCATTGGTATGAATACTAATCAGTTATATAAATAGATGCAGAAAATGAAAAACTATTTTAAGCAAGGCTGAGATAAATATAAATTTTAGGTACAAATTAGAATTTCCTCTTTGCATTTCAACTGTTCCATTTTGCTCCTTTTAGGTGAACTAAGGGCTCTTTACTAAACTGATATAACCTCATCATATCACCCTTTGAGCAGAGTTGGTACCCACTCACCATGGAAAACTGATGCTCATCTAGCACCAAAGCAAGACCCTAGTCTGCTACCATTCCCTAAGTATCTAGGGTAGGGGCTTCAGGAGAAGACTGCCTTTCTTCACAGGGCTTCTTTCTATTTCTACTTCTTGTCTTTTCTCCAGGTGAACTCCAACCAATCAAATGTAAGAGCAAGTATCGTCTTTTCCCCTACCACCTCCCTTGTGAGTCACACTTTTCACCTGTGTGTTTACTGCTCATTATATCATTTAGCTCCCCTCTCAACTGTTTAACCAGGATTTTATGTTTGTCATCACAGCTTCTATACTGGGTTCTAGCTAGAAATTCTCATGGAAAGGGACTTTCTTTGTATTACCAACCCTCCTCACAGTCTCTTTGCATATGATAACATAGCAAGTAGTATCAATAGTTAATAGAAAACTCAATATGCAGTATACTCAGTTTCTGCTTCTGCATCATGTTACTAAGCTAGTTAGAAATCAGCATGTAACTGAGGTATAATTTTTTTAAATATAAACTCTTTGTGGAAAGATGAACTTATAGACATTTATTTTACCTGTCTAAAGATGAATTTAAATAAATGTTTATTTTTACATTTATTTATTTTCTTAAACATTTATTGTCTTATATGTACTAAGTAATTTTATTTTTTATTGAATTTATTGGCATGACATAGGTTAATAAAATTATACAGATTTCAGGGGTATAATTCTATAATACATCATCTGTTTATTTTATTCTGTTAGCACATCACCCCATGTTAAATCTCCTTCCATTATCATTGATCCCTCTTTACCCTCTTCTACCTTCCCCATGCCCCTTTACCTGTGGTAATCGCCATACTATTGTCCATGATGTTTTTTCTTTTTGTTTTCCCTCAGCCCCTTCACTGTTTTCACCCAGACCCCCTCCCCACTCCCCTCTGACAGCTGTGCACTAATTTTAAATGAATAGGGTTTATAAATTATAATTATGGCATACTAACTATCATCTGATTATCAGTTTTAAAATCACACACTTAGCTGAAGACCTCAGATATCAAATTTTAACATTTTATGGAAATAGCAGTTATATGAATATTGATGATAGTAAATCAGGTTAAGTAGATATGTTCCATTAGGTTATTATGAAATATGTCAGAAATTCAAGGAAAATGTCATCAATGTGAAATTAACAAATCAGAAGTCAATACTTTCTCTATTAAATTAGGGATACATTAGGGAAGAATTTATCTGATTGCTGCATAAAAGTAGGGATGAAGAAAAATAATCCAGAAAATGTGAAAAAATCATTTACTTACTTGGTCAGTTTAAGAAGATATATTAAAGTAGAAAAGGCTGATATTTTTTGTTTTTATTAATTCTGATTATAGGCGAAACTCTAAGTATAAGTACCGAGAAATATAAAAAAATACTAAATCAGAATGTTTTATCATCTGAAGTATTGGGGACTTAGGACAGACACATTCTTAGTCCAATTTTTGACTCGGAGGCCAAAAGCTCCCACATGGTAAAGAGGCAGGGTCTGGTGGTTTTACATGTTTTCCCTCCCCACTCTTTTTCTATCCTTTCTAAATCTCTAGTTTTGCCCTTACAATGCTGTGTCATAACTACTGCTCATCAGCTCAGCTCTCTTATCTTCATATTCCCAGAACCTAGCACAATACTTTCTATAAAGTAGATTCTCAATAAATGATTGTTGAAAAAGTAAACAAATAAGCAAAAGAACAAAGACACTCAAAACAAAAAGAAAAGCAAATAAAAAGATAAAATTTCATAGAATATTAAAACTTTTTTGTAATAATTCTAATATCTTTTGTGCCTCCGTGTTCTTATCTATTTTTTTCTCTCACATTATCTGTTTTTCATTTATTTCACCCTTGAGAGTTCCTTTTACTACTATCTGGCCTAATTTCTATCATTCGCCTCACACCCAATTCTCTTTTTTCTTCCTTATCAACTCCCCTGTTACCCATTTCTGACTCCCCATCCTATGGATTTCTTATGGCCAGGGAAATAGACATAAATGTTATTCATTCATCATATCAGCATATATTGAAATCTGCACTGGGTCAGGTACTAAACAAGGTGCTAGAACCTCTAAGGGGAACAGGTATTCCTGCCCTTAAGGGAGACACATTTAGGTAGAGGGAAGATAGACAAGTAAACAACTTTGTAAAAATGATGTGATAGGTGTTATAGTAGAGATGAATGCGGAGTGCTATGAATCTGAAGAATACAGTAGAGAGACAGGAGTATCCAGCCCTAGCTTTCTTTCTCTCTCTATCTCTGTGTGCAAGGAAGGTGATATTCATGTGAGTCTTGAAAGATGACTGACTGGAAGTTCCTCAGGCTGGGCGTGGGGTGAGAGTGCTGGTGCAGTGAGAGATAGAAGGCTTTCCCAGACAAAGTAAAGGGCATAATACAGAAAACATAGCTGCTTTTGCACAATAATAGAAAAACATTCTGGAATACATACTCAGATTAAGAAGCTTGTAATTTACCACACTGCTTCCTTCGTCAAGAAAATCACATTATGAGAAAAATGTCAGCTGAACTAGATGATGTGCTTAGTGACATAGTAAAAATTGTAAGTTATGTTAATGCTAATGTATTAAATTCCACATTATTCTCTTTATTATGTGACGATGTGAAGGAGATGAAGCCTGATCATAAGCAACAGTTTTTACATGTTGAGTTCTAATGATTATTGAAGGAAATGTTCTATTGAGAAGGTTTGAACCACAAAAGAAACTCAGTCTTTCTGCAAGATAAGAAATCAATTTCATTCCACCATTTTAAAGTTGTGAATTGGACAGTATAGATTTATTTATATATCTGACATCTTTGATATTTTAAGTGATCTAAATACATCTATGGAAGGAAGAAATGCAAAATATATCACAATAATCATAAAACTGAAGAGAAAAATTGAGAGTTAGAAGCTTGGAAGAACAGTTTCTGTAGATTGTTATGACATGTCCCATAATTTAACAAAAAGTATCAATGGGATAATTGATGATCCTGACATTGCACATCTGTGAGTGCCTTAGAATTTTCACAGAATGTTTGGAATTTATTTTGTATCAAAAGAAGGTACACACATGAAAAAAATAGTGGATCCAGAATTCTTTTTAATTTTCAAAAGATGATATAATTTAATGATGACTTTAATGATAAATTGTTGTAATTGCTTACTAATAAAGATAGATCAACAATAGGTTTTCAACACACAGCATCACTTGTTTCACTGTAGGTAAAAATCGAAGACAAATATCCTGAGCTCATGGTAATTCATTTTCTTTCATTCCTATTAATATACCTTTATGAGACTGATTTTTTGGTTATGTATGTTAATAAAACAAAACATAGATGTACGTTATCCCCTGAGAGTAGCATTATCATCAATCCAACCTAGATAAGTTAACAAGCATAAAACAAGCTCAACTATTGATGTACACGGTGTTCATTCAAAGTGTGTCTAAAGCAATTTAATACAGGGGATTTCTAGGTTTTATAGCTTTTTGTTATTTATGATTGTGAAAGACAAAATTTATGAGCATAATCAGCAATTCTCCATTTTAATCTCCTACATGAACACTTTCAATAAACATTGTATATAGTTTCCATAACTTTTCCTGTTGGGCTTGTTCTGATTAGATTTATTGAAATGTAATTTTAGGTCTGCTGAGTTTCTATGTCTTTCACAATTTATTTTTCTAAGAAGTTCACTTTATTATACTTTAAACACAAAATTTTAAATCTCCAATCTTGTGATCTAATCAATCTGCTGATTCGCAAGAACTAGAAATTAAAAATTAGTTTGCTTAATAAAACTGGGTGAGAAAATTGGTCTGTCACTGCAGATAACTTGAGAAACACTTCTGTAGGTAAGCTTGGGATTTTAGACATTGTCCCAAGGACAGGAAGAAGCTTTTGAAACTTCTGATGGTAGCTGTTATTCTCACTCTTTCGTATGCTATGTGGACATTCACAGTTACGGGGCTTGGGAGACCCAGCTGCCAGGCTAGTTTAGGTGCTTGGAACAGGAGGAGCACAGCTAACCTCAAACCCTGCAACCAGCTTGGCCTAAAAGAGACCAGGTGCCTCCTCTGCAAGCACACCTGATGCGCAGTTTCTACCTGCTCCGAGCGGTAAAGAAGTACCCGCCAGATCCCGGAAATACTGCGTGAAACACTGTTAGTAATTGTCATTGGAGTGTCATGTGAAGGGTTAATTTGGCTTTGTTTTATATAGAATAATAGAATTTTGGAGCCCCAAAAGAGTTGACATACTTAACTTTATCTCTGATAGAAAATTGAGGCTCAGGGGTTCGATAGAAAGAACTGAATAAGTTTGTGTTTTCAAGGCAGAGATTGGAGTTAAGCAGCCACAAACCAAGGAACACTTGAGGCTACCAGAAGCTGAAAAAGGCAAGAAAGGATCCTCCCCTAGAGGCTTCAGACCATCGCCTTGATTGCAGACTTCCGGCTTCTGGAACTGCAAGAGAATAAATTTCTGTTGTTTCATGCCAGTTTGTGGTAATTTGTTATGGCAGCCCTAGCAAACTAGTACACGTACTGACTGATACAGTGTCGTGAATAAGTTTCTTTGGTGTGTGAGTTTCCAGATGAGTTAAACTAATGTCCTTTCTAGGATTGTGAGGTTTTAAAAACAAGAATATGGGTCTCATCTCAATCAAATTGTTAAGGTTCAAAGTCCAACTGTGCCGCAGCACTTAATGTTGACCTTAGGCAGGTCTCTCAGTTTCTCTATGCTTTGATTTCTTCATCTGTAGTAGTTTGATGATAATAATAATAGCATTTATCTTATACAGCTATTGTGATTATTAAGTGAAATAATCCATGAAAGCTTTTAAGCCTAAACACTGTGCTTAAAGATGTGGTAGGCACTTTTCATGGTTAGATATTTTCATGACTGTGATGAGGGTGGTAGCATGCTGATGGTAACAGAGAGGTTGCTTTGACCTGTCCAATTGGCAGTAGAAATCTGCAGTGCTGTTGGTCTGCTGATATTTTACCTCCACTCCAGTCATTCCACTCCACTGTTCGTTCACTCATGTGCCTTTGTGGATTGGCCTTCAGACAATGATTCCTTTTTCAAACGCTCACATCTTTAAAGGATGAAATCCTACCCCCAAGCACACTCATAGTTTCTCAACTGGGTGGCAGCCTCACAAGTTTGCCACATGACTCACCTAGTATGGAACGATCACCAGGGGTTAGAAAGGGAACCACAGCCTTGTGAAGCTGCTATTGGAATAGGCTCATTCCGTTACTGAGACATATTTTGGAAGCAAGTCTTCAGTCTTTAAATTGTAGGGTATTTTGCCCATATAGTCAACAGATATATGTATATAGTTAGTAAAGTATATTGTTCTGAGGTTCTCACAAGTCAGGGTATGGAACCACATTTTAAGCATGTGAATAAGTGGGACGGGAAATTCCATTTTGACTTATTTAAACAAATATGCACTGAGCCCTAAACTTATTGCCTGGCACTATGCTGGGTCCCGAATGTGCAGCCGTGTCTGAAATACAACCTTGCTGTTGCAGAGCTTTTCATCTGGTGCAAAAGCTCTTCCTGTACAGAACCCTGACCCATGGGAGGAAAAAAAATCTGTTATGGAAATAAAAAGAAAATTTTCAGAGAACCATAACATGTAACCACTTTACCAGTTAAGAATGAACAAAGAATCAATAATGATGATGACAATAACACAATAATGATAATATGAAAGACTTTGCTTCTAAGGGACATGGTCCTGATGTACCTGAGCTCCTGCCATGGCAGAGCTGAAAGCAGGGTCCCCTTACCAGGATGTCCTCCTGAAGGACAACTTCAAGAACATGATTTCTCCGGGAGAGTGAGTGTTACATGTGGACCTGCCAGGCCCTGGAACATGCAGAATTTTAGAAAGATCTACTTCCATGGTTTCAGTTACTTGCTTGAGCTGGCCCAAACTTAGTTTTAGGAGGACCTGATCCCTTGGCTTCAGTGATTGGTTTCCTTCTGTTTGACTTTGTCATTTAGATATCTAGTAGATTCATCGAGTTTGAAAAGCTGTGGCCAGGGTGGCAGGGCAGAGGGAAGAAGAATGGTGTCCTTTGATTGAGTCACAACTCAGAAGGGCAAATGGGAAGATGTTAAGGGGAATTTGGATGCCAGTAAGCAGTGCACCCTTATCTGGAAGGGTGATAATGGAAAAGATGCCTTTTCCACTACTGTCCTGATGAAATGTTTGCACCTTTGGGGGCAGTTATATTGAGGAGAAGAATTTTGAAATAAATTTAAACTGGAAATTACCTGACAAAATGTAGAAGTAATTAAATCAGCCTGGAATTCAGTAAATAGGTTTTCTAGCAACTTTTAAAAGAGATAGCTATAGCGAAGTGGTCAGGAGAATCAACTCTGAAGTCATGCTGCCTGTGTTTGAATCCTGGCTCCACTGCTATCAGTTGCATATTTAACCTCTTGGTACTTCACTTTCTTCATTTATAGTATGGGGACCCCCTAGGACTATCATGAGAATCAGTGAGTTAATTCTCTTAGAATACTCTCTGACACACAGTATTCAATATTCAGCACTCTTCACCAGGGCACTCAATAAAAGCAGTTATTCTTTCACCAGGAAAAGAAATGAGGTCTTAAGATGAATATGAGGTATAGAAAATAAAGTTACATGTTTTCGTACCTGAGTTTTGTCAATGAAAATAGCATTTCTACAGAAGGACACAGTGTGCTACAATAGTCAAGCTAAAGGAAAAAAAATAATTTGATGTGTAGATAAGGGGAGTAGAAAAGCAAAAAGTTGAAAAATATACCTGTAATACTGGCAAAATAGTTGTCAGTCACAATGATACATTTTGCTGTGGGAGAGGGAGCAAACTAAAGGAAATGAAAAAGGAATGTTTGTGCTTTACCCTAAGTTGGAGGCATTCTGTGGTACATTCTTGTGTACAATCAATAACAACCTGAAGTACTGAGATAAATAACAAGTGAAAATAAGTTGTCAATTTCTATTCCTTCCTTCAAAATATATGTTACAAAACTGCTGCAAATTTTACACAGGAGGTTTTACCCAGAAACTTAGATCTCCATCAAAAACCTTGTAAAAAAAAGCAAAAACGACAACAAAACAATCTTATTCCAAGCATTCCAATAACTTTTTGTGTAGGTACTTAGCTGTACTGTAAGTAGTTGCTTTGTAGGAGACGGTTTTAAAAAGCCAAAGATAAAAATTTCCTTTTTTTCTTTTTTTGTCTGTGAAGTTTCTGTTTATTTATTAATTTTTTGGGTCTGTTTGATGTATATGTGAAACAATGTTGTCCAAGAATAAACTGGAATTTTATTTTGCTGAGTTGTTTTAACAACAAAAAAAATCATTTGTTGAACTCATTTTGAATATATAGTGGTGATCTAAAGATAGAAGTGGCAGACTTTTGCCATATCTTAGCAACTAGGTAGAGTGTTCTGTAGAAGTTAATGAGGAGATTTTGCATGCCTTGGAGAATTATGCCCTCTTGATCGATAGCTTGTATACTTTCATGCTAGTTAATTCTAAGATATAAAAGCTACCACTTATTGATTGCTCACTATATGCCAGACACATACTAGATGCCAGACACATACTAGATGCATTTTTATACATTATTCTTGTATTCAATACTTACTGACACCTACAATGTGTCAGGCACTGTTGTAAGTGTTAAGAATAAAGAAGTGAATAAAACCTGTGAAAAATGGAACTTATCTCCTAGAGTTGGGGGACACAGGAAAGAAATGAGCAAATAAATAATAAATAGATAAATAAGTAAAATTAAGCAAAGAAAGGAGATAGGAAATGTTGCATATGTATACGGGGAAGGGATTTGTGATTTTAAGTAGGGTCATTTGGGTCCCCTTACTGAGGTGACATTTGAAAGAAATGAAACAGCTGTGTAGGAGAAGAGCATTCTAGACAGAAAAAATGGACTATGCAGAATTCCTGAGGAAGGCGCATGTTTGGGTGGTTCAAGGTGCACCCAAAAAGTACTGGAGCAGAATGAGTGGGAGAGAGGTACAAGTTCAGCCTATGTAACAATCCGTGTAAAGTCCTGGGAGGTGGTACACCATTTTCTTGGAAGAGCTAGAGGCAGTAGTGATATTTTTAGATTAACCTGTGACTCTTCATAAAGTGTTGCCTGGGCCATCATTTGAGATTTGCTGAGTGGAGGCATGGAGCATGGTGCTCAGTACATAACTGGACATTCACAGATATCTTTTGAGTAAATGAATAATCAGGGGGAATGAAGCTTAAGTGCTAGCTATGAAATTAATTAATTGTGTGATTTTGAACAAATTACCTGACCTATCTGTGCACTGGTTTGCAAAATATGAACTTTTTTAGCTTTCTTATTATGTAGTTATCTACCATGACCAGACTCTGTTCCTTGGCGCCGTGAGCACTGAGAGTCAGCCCTCAGAGGGAAAGGGCCAGGATGGCCCGAGCGCTCCCTGCACCCCTCACGCATTGACTTCCCTGCTCACTCAGCGGCTCTGTCTTTCTATTTGCAGCCTCAGCTGCAGCCTTTGGCCAAGGCAATAGGAATGGAGGCAGAATAGAAATGGCCCTAGTAAGGTGACAGACTCTTGAGTTATCTCTTCCTGTCGAGGATTTGATGATATGTATGAACAGGCACTCTGGCCAAGCCCATGCCGAGCCTGGGTCCCTGACTGTCATCTTACGACACTAACCTAAACTTACCCTTGTTCTCAAGCTATGAATTGGGGAAGCCTGGTCTGGACCTTCTACCTAGAAACTACATGTTGATAAAAAATAAAAAATTCTGATGTCAGTAGCTGAGCACTAGCAAGAATTATGTGATGAGTCAGGAAAGATTTTGAATTTTTGTTTCTTGAGGGCTGAACATAATAAATTTTCTTTAAGGTATGGGCTATGTATAGCATGAGAAAAGAGAATTATTTTTGATGATAGCAGAGGAAGAATCAAATAAAAATCTTCTTTTGAAAATGGAATTTTTAATGACTTCTATATTTACCAGAGTTAGGTTTATAGGATGAAGGGAAAAATCTGATATAAGTGAACCCGGTTTCTGGATATCACTGAGAATATTCTGGCCTTTAGCCTTTCTGGGGAGGGTTACTCTGATCCTTAATATTAGACAAAGCCCTGTCCTTTAATAGAAAACCTTAAGCAAGGCCAGACACTGGCAGACGGGCTGGGGCCATGTGTGTGCTTCATTCTGTTCAGATGAACACTAAGTAATGCAGCTCCTGGCAAAAGCCGTCAGTGCTCCCAATGCTTGTCCATTGGCAGTTAAAAATAAGAGCCTCATGGTGGGATAAGTTTTTAAACGGATGACTCATGGATTTTGGAGACTGATAGCATTTGATAAGCCAGTATGTCAGTCTCGTGCTCAGAACACTATATATATATATATTTTTATATATATATATATTTTTTTAACCAATAAGGCTCACTAGCTAACAGTGCTATTTTTTTAAATTGAGGTATAATTGATATAAAACATTATATTAGTTCCAGGTGTATCAGTGCTACTAAGTTACCTATATTCACATTTCCAGTTTTCTTTGCCTTTTTCTATGGGCTGCCTTTGATTACCATTGTTTTGCATTATGCAGAAAAAATCACAAAAGGAAATGACAGAAACAGGCCAAACCTGATGTGGCATAATTTAATGGGACAACAAGAGCAAGAACTAGCATTTATATACTGCATGGCAATTTTTGAAGTGGACTGGACCCTCGGCAGCCCTGTGATAATAGACTTTCGTTACTGTGCTAGCCAGACTGCCGGTGCAGGGAGGATGTATCTGGCTTAGGGAAATGTGGGACAGGGCCCTGGCCCAGAGCTCCCGACCGAGTTCTAAGTTCTTGTTACTTTCACCACGCTGCCTTTAGAACAGTGTTTGAAGCAACATCTTTTATTTTGTTAGAGTTTCAGTTGAGTTTTGTGAGTAGTTCAAAGTATGTGGAGAATATAAAGAATGTTGACTAAAACCTACCCTACGCCTATGTCCCAAGTGGGTATCTTTTTTACCTTCTCTCAACAACTGAGTAAAAGTGTGCCTTGGAAGGAAAGTCACCTTTGTTATATAAATTCTCTTCTCCCGCTTACCTTACCTTTTCCTGGATCACATGTAATCATTCTTATTTTGAGATGTTTCTTTATTCTAATCTTTTTTCTTTTATACTGTTTTTTTCTATTTTAATATTATTAATCTTATTTTACCTTCCTGTACCCTTCTAGTCTAATGATACTTTCAGGATTATTTTGTTACTTTCTGTGACCCCATTGTTTCAACAAAACCTTATGAATAAAGTCTTGAAGTTTTAGGCCCTTTCAAACTGCATGAGGATTAAGGGAGGTGTTGGAACCTATGGTTCATTAAGTAAACCTGGGTCATGCTGCCTTGGGCCCTGGAATAGACACTGAGGTGCTCTGATGATTGTTAATGTAAAATGAAGAGAACAAAAAAAATGAGTCGATAATCACCTTGTCATCATCCCAGGTTTTATAACAGGCAATAGCATGTGAAGAGGCGTATGGTTACAGGTATTAGTAGCTCATTACTGTTCATTGCTGAGTAGTGTTCCATTGTATGAGTTATCATAATTTGTTTACTCACCAATTGGTGGGCATTTGGACTGTTTTTATTTTTCTTTACAATGAATAAAGCTACTATAAACATTCAGAAATAAGTCTTGTGAGGAGACCTCTTTTTATTTGCTAAAACCTAAGAGTGAATATTTTACTTTTTAAGAAGCTTCCAAATAGATTTACAATTTGGATATCCAGGTGTTCGAGCATCATTGTTATAAAATTATTTATCCATTGAGATATCTTGGTGCCTTTTTAAAAAATCAATTAAGCAAATATGGGAGCAAGCGAGTTCTACTCAAGATAGTGCAGGTAAACGTGGTACTTGAATTCCCCCACAACCACATCAAAACTGCAACTAAATTATAAAACAACCATCATTCAGAACCACCTGAAATCTAGCTGAACAGAAGTCCTACAACTAAGGATATAAAAAAACCACATGGAGACTGGGTAGGAGGAGCAGAGATGTGGAATGGGCAGATCCCACACCCACATGTGGCAGAAAAAAATCAGGAGGGGTATCTTGGATGCAGAGGCCCCCTCTGAGAAGTGAGGAATTTTAGCCCCAATGCCAGGCCCCCAGCCCAGGGTTCCACTGCCAGAAATAGAAGTCCCCATAATTTCAGGCTATAAAACCAGTGGGGATTGTGGCTGAGTGAGATGGAGGGCTACTGAAGTCCCAGGTGCCCCTCTTAAAGGGCTTATGCATGAACTTGGACTCATTCACTCTGAGTTCCAGTGCTGGGGCACCAGGGAAATACAGAGAGGAATGAAATTGCCTGGCATCAGGGAAAGAGTTGCAGGGATGGGTTTCTCCCAGACAGAAGTGCTGGCAGTGGCCATTGTTCCTTTTCTGGGCCTGCTCCCCCCACCACCACCACACACAGTGCGGGCAGGTGGGCACCATGTCTGAGTCTACATCAACCTAGATAACACTGCTCTCCCTGCCCTGGTGATTACTTGAGATCCCACACCATCCACCTTGTGGGCCCGACCCAAGCTGTTTCCAGTGGCATTTCTATACAAACAGTTTGTATTGGCTTATGCTTTGGATTTTCCTAAAATCTCACGAACAAGCAGCATCTGGCCTTGGTGTGCCCCATGCCTATAGCTAAGTGACCCTACATAGTGTACTGGCAGCATTAGGCCCTGGCTTGCAGCTGGGCTTCTCCTGGGCATCTCCAAGCCCAGCACGTGTAGAAGCCATGTGCAAATCTCTTTGTAGCTCATACTGGGAGGCCCAGGGTAGGGCAGAGGCAGCATCTGACCTTGGTCTGGACCTCCTGGGAGGCCCCAGAATCAGTGCACTCAGTGGGTAGCTTTAGACCATGTCAAAGCACCACCTAATCTTCTCCACAAAGGACACACTTAAGGGTTGAACTTAGCAGTACCAGAGCCCTGGTGAAGTAAGTTATTTTCTGTGGGGTCAGCTTCTGCACAGTTGATACTCTGTGTTGGTTGCAGTGGTCCTTACAGCCAATCAACCTGGGGGTAAATCCCTTCTGTTGAGTTGCCAACAGCAATCAAGGTTCAAGGTTCAATTACAACAGAAGGGTATACATAGGCCACACAGGGGGTGTACCTGGAGTGCTCAGCTCAGGTGATTCGGGAGGCTGTGCCATAGGACCCTACAAGACACCTACTACATAAGGCCACACTACCAAACCTGGGAGATGTAGCAGCTCTTCCTAATACATACATGCAAGTGTAGGGAGGCAGTCAAAACGAGGAGACAAAGAAATATAGCCCAAATGAAAGAACAGAACAAAACTCCAGAAAAAGCACTAAATAAAATGGAGACAAGCAATCTACTAGATGCAGAGTTTTAAACACTGATTATACGGATGCTCAGTGAATGTAAGGGAAGAGGAGATCAACTTAATGAGAACTTCAACAAAGAGATAGGAACCATAAAAACAGAACTAGAGAACATCAAAAAGAACAAGTCAGAATGAAGATTACACTAACAGAAATGGTGAAGACATTACAGGGAGTCAACAGTAGAACAGATGAAGCAAAGTATCAGTCAGATATTTTGCAGATAAGGAAGCAGAAAACACCCAATCAGAATAGCAAAAAGAAAAGAGTCCAAAAAAAAAATGAAGGTAGTTTAAGGAGTCTTTGGGACAACTTCAAGTATACCAACATTCACACAATGGGGTGCCAAAAGGAGAAGAGAGAGAGCAAGGAATTGAAAACCTATGTGAAAAAAATAATGATGGAAAATGTCCCTTAACCTGGTGAAGAAAACAGACATACATATTGGGAGAAGTGCAGAGAGTACCAAACAAGATGAATGTAAAGATGCCCACACCAACACACATTACAATTAAAGTGCCAAAGTTTACGTATACAGAGAGAATTTTAAAAACAGTAAGAGAAAAGCAGTTATTTACCTACAAGGGAACTCCCATAAGATGGTCAGCTGATTTCTCAAAGGAAACTTTGTAGGCTAGAAGGGACTGGCAAGAAGTATTCAAAGTGATGAAAAGCAAGGACCCATAACCTAGATTAGTCTATCCAGCAAAGCTATCATTTAGCATCAAAGGGCAGATAAAGAGCTTCCCAGACAAGAAAATCAATATTACAAGAAATGTTAAAGGGTCTTCATTAAGGTGAAGGAAAAGAAAAGATCAAAATGACAAATAATAAAATGACAATAAACACATATCAACAATTACTTTCAATGCAAATGAATTAAATGGCTAAATGGGTATTATGCTAAGTGAAACAAATCAGTCAGAGAAAGACGAATATCATATGATTTCATTTATATGTGAATCTAAAGAACAATATAAACAAACTAGCAAAACACAAACAGACTCATAGACACAGAGAACATATTGATGGTTGCCAGAGAGGTGGGGGCTTGGGAGACTGGGTGAAAAAGGTGAAGGGATTGAGTACAGATTGGTAGTTACAAAATAGCCATGGGGATGTAAAGTACAGGATAGGAAATATAGTCAATAATATTACAGTAACTCTATGGTGCCAATTGGGTACTGGAAACATCAAGGGGAACATTTTGTTTAGTGTATGATTATCTAACCACTATGCAGTACACCCAAAACTAATACAAAATAATATTGAATGTAAATTTTAATTTAAATAATTTAAAGTTAAAAAAGCATATATGTGTGGGTCAATTCTTATACTTTGTATTCTATTCCATTAGTTTATATCTCTATCCTCATCCCAATATCACACCACCTTGACCACTATAGTTTTATAGTACAGTCTTGAAGTCAGACAGTGAGAATCCTCCAATTTTTCCCTTTTTCAATTTTTTTGGCTTTCTACTTTTCTTTGCTTTTCTGTATAAATTTTTATAATCAGCGTATCAATTGCTAAAAGCATAGCCTCCTGGGATTTTTATTGGGACTAACTTAAATCTGTAGATTAACCTGAATATTAAGTCTCCTCATTAGTGACCATGATAAATGTTTTTATTTATTTAGGTCTTCTTTAATTTCACTCAGCAATGTTCTGTAGTTTTCAGTGTAAAATCTTGTCTATATTTAGAGTTTTCCATAGTATTTAATATTTCATAATGCCTTATAAATGGTATTTTAATTTATATTTTAATTATTCCTTGCCAGTATATAGAAATACAATTGATCTCTATATGTTGACCTTATATTCTGTAATATTATTAAAGTAACTTACTAGTTCTAATAGCTTTTTCATGGATGCTTTGGGAATTTTAAAATGTAGATGACCAAATCATTGAGGGAAGGGAAAATTTTTCATTTCTTCTTTCCTTTCCACTCCAACTGGTTTTTACTTCTTTTTCTTGGCTCATTGCTTAATTGAAACCTCTAATACATTATCTTCTTAATGTAGAATCTTTTAACATGTCCTTTATTAGACTGAGAAATTTCCTTCAAATTTTATTTTGCAATGAGTTATTTTATCATCTATACTTGTTGAATTTTGTCAAATGCTTTTCTTGCATCAATTTATATTGTGTGATTTATCTTCCTTAGATTGTACATGCAGTGGGTTACACTGATTTATTTTAAAATATCGAATCAACTCCGCATTCCTGGGATGAATCCCACTTTGCTGTTGTTAACTATTTTTTAATATATTGTCAGATTTGATTTACTAATATTTTCTTGAAGATTTTGCATTATGTTCAAAAGATATATTCTGTGTATTCATGTTCAAAAGCTGTATTTTTTGTTTTTCTTCTAGTTTTCTTTTTTTGTTTTGTATTATCTTAATCTGGTTTTGGTATAAGTAATGCTAGTCTAATGTAGAATTAAGGAGTATTCCCTCCTCTTCCCTTTTCTCGAATATTTGTGGATAGTTGATGTCTTTTGTTCTTTAAATGTTTACAGGAATTTGGCATTGACACAACCTGGGACTGGAGATTTCCACTGATTATGAGAGAAGAATGTTAGGAGTTTCTAAATATAGTTGTGGACTTGTCTATTTAGTCTTTCAGTTCTGTTACCATTTCTCTAGGGTAAATATTTCTTGTGTATTGAAGCTTTGCTTCATAGGTGCCCTCATATATAGGATTGTTGTCTTCTTTGTGAACTGACCCTTTTATTAGAATATAATTTCTATACCAATGGTGAGTATAATTTTGGACCTTGTACATGCAGGTGGCAAGTAGCAAGGCTTGGGATTTGACATTTATTACAGATGTTTCTCACCTATGGTCCATACAGCTAGCCAGTATTTTTGTAACTTTTTTTAGCCCAATGTGCAAAATCTTTAAAGTTTCATTTTTTTTTTAAAGTAGTACAACCCTTCGAAATTCCCTCTTTTTATCAGAGGAATCTGTAACAGTTTTATCTCTTCTGACTTTGGCCATATTCCATCATTCTAGTTCTTGTGTGAACATTAAAACCCTATCCCACTGTCTTAGTGCCCCTATTGAATATGAAACCCCACTCTGTCCCAATCATTGCACCAGCCACCCGTTTCTTCACCAATCTCCAGCTACCTCTTTTCCCTCTTAGCATCTGGGGATTTTCTTTCTTTTTTTTTATATTTAAAACTCATATATGAATAAAAAACTCTTGCACATTTTATTTAGCTTTGATATGCATTTATGGTGGAAGGGGAGCCTCTCAGGGTCAATAGAGTCTACCATTTTGACTGGCCTTTTTATTATGTGGCCAGTCATTATATTATTTTCTGTGAATGTTGAAACACATCACTACAAATTTAGTAGATTAAAACAACACAAATTTGTTACCTTATAGTTCTATAGTTTAGGAGTCTATAATGGACCTCACTGGGCTAAAATCAGGATATTGGCAAGGTTGTGTTCTTTCTGGTTGCTATAGGGAAAAATCCCTTTCCTTGTCATTTCCAGTAGTGGTTGCCCATATACCTTGGCTGTTAGTCTTTCCTTTTTCTTCTGTCTTCATAGGCAAGAAAAATTCTTCTCTTATATTGCTCTGACCTTTTCTTCTGTCTCCCTTTTCCACATTTAAGGACCTTTGCAATTAAGCTGGATACACTCAGATAATGCAGAATAATTTTAAGGTCACCTCTTTGGCAATCTTAATTCCACCTGCAACCTCAAGTCCCTTTTGCCATGTAAAATAACATTCACAAATTGTAGGGATTAGGACTTAGACATGTTTTTTGGGGGGAGGGAGGGGAAGAAGAGGAAGGTATTATTATTCTCACCACAATGATTACAAGCAAAAATTTTTAACATTGTGTAAAGGAAGTGTCAGCGTATGTTGATTTAACACATAAGACAATGACAGCATGAAGGGGTGTGGATATAGGGAAAAATATGGTTGTAAAGTTTCTGTATTTCAATTGAAATGGTAACAAATGGACTTTCAGTAGATGGTGAAAGGTTAAGTAGTATATTGTCTTCCATAGAACACCAATTTTATTTCATTTTATTTTTATAGCTAGAGAAACCTAAATTTATTTTATTTTTTTAATTGAATTTATTGGGGTTACATGGGTTCACAAAACCACATAGGTTTCAAGTGTACAGCTCAGTAAAACATCATTTGCACACTGCACTGTGTACCCATTGCTCCAAGCAAAGTCTCTTCCTGCCCCATTTCACCCCCCTTTCCCCCTGGCTATTGCCACACCATTGTTTGTGTCTATATGTTATATAGATGACATATAGATGTCACATATATGATGATATGTCTATATGTATATATATAAGATATATATATAAGAAATATATATATTTCTTTTTTGCTTAATCTGTTCACCTTCTTTCATCTAGCCCCCAGCCCCATTCCACTCTGACAGCTGTCAGTCTTAGAAAACCAGTATTAAAAATTATACAAAAAAGGTATAGTTAAAAGACATAGATAAAATGAAATACTAAAAATACTGGTATTTTGTGGGTAGAGACCAGGGATGCCATTAATCATCCTACATGGCACAGGAGAGTCCTAACAAAAAGCGGTCCAGCCTTAAAGTGTCAATAACTCTAAGGTTGAAAACCCCTGCCCAGGCTGAGAATCCCTGCTCTAACTAGAGACAAATTTACAAATCACCAGTTGTCAGCATGTCATAGGTGACAGTCAGAGAGGTAAGATGGTAGTACTGATCCTATGATTTGGTAGAGTACAAGTAGGTTAGGAGAACTTTTACATATAAACATGTATGAATCTGTATATTTGCTTTTCTATCTCATTTTATCTTCCAATAGAACTTTAAGTAATGGAATTATATGAAGTATATTTTATGGAACTTTTATAGACACATATTACAACTCAACATTTTGGATGTAATGTTATAGAAAGATCTTTAATTCCGTGATGAATAATATTCTTTGAATTAATCAATTACATTACATTAATTTTATTTTGTGTAGTTTTACAAATGTAAGACTCATACAACAATACTTTAACACATGTTAAGTACTGGAATATTTCTCAAAGTTTATAAAATTAGGAATAGAATTATTGCAATAAATAGCACTTTTGACACGGAGAGATAATTAAAAATTAATTTGGAAGCGCTTCCAGATTGTTTTTTTCTTAAAATTTCCAAGGACAAAGCTAAAAATGTCCCCCTCACCCTGTTGTAGTGTAATATAGCACATAACTGCTCTGCAGGAACCTCAGACGCTACCCAGTGTGTATTTTGACCACTAGCTATATAGGATCATGTTGGAGAGCTCAGAATCTACCTGTATGGATGGAAAGTTAAGAAACTCAATTTGTGTTTGTGTTTCAAAAAGCAACATTTTAATTGCTTTCAAACTCTTACATTTTCAATGTGGAAGTTAAATGTCGTTATTCAAAATTTACCTAAAAATTTTAGGGCGCTGTTGAAAATATTATGTGCCACCGACCTTGAAGATACTTTGGCCTGCTGAGGATTAGATCTTAAATGACCTCACTGTTATGGTTCTGGCATGTATGGCGAAAGGATGGGTAGAGAGCATTCATGACTATGGTCAGCAATGGGGTGGTGGCTTTTCTCTCCTTCCCAGGTTAGATACCTCCCCCCTCCCCACCCCCCTTTCTCTCTCGTCCATCCACATTTTTCTGTGTCTGTCTGCCTGCCTATCTCCTCTTTTCTGTGTGGGCAGACACGCTGGCTCTGTTGCCCTTGCCTCCTGCTGGGTGCTTGGGCTGGAGAACTAGAGCGCTGGTCTCCGCGCTCTTTGGCTGTTTGGCTCTTTGGCAAGGGTGCGTGAGTTCCCGGAGCTGTCCAGCGTTCCTGGCTAAGTTCTCCCCAGCTCTCTCTGCGCTGGGGAAGCTCTCCAGCGCCCCGCCCCGGGCAGGGAACCTCCCTTCTAGGGATCCCTGGGCTTCCTCGGCTTGCCACCCTCTCCGCCAGTCTCTCCCTTTATCACTCAGCCCCACCTCGGGAGTCTAGCGTGCTTCGGCAACCCTCCTCCGAGCGCCCCCTCTCCAGTTCCCGGGGCTGCACCGGATCCCTCGCACGATCGTTCGCAGGCTTCCCTCCTTTGCCTAAAAAGCCGGCGAGCTTGTCCAGTTCTAGCCGTGCCTTCCGAGGCTGGGTGGTCCTTTCTCTCAGTCTGTCTTTCAAGACTCGCGCCCGAAATCAAGGGGTGAGAGCAAAGACCGCCCATCAACTTAGCGCCTTGAATTAGATCTTTGGATCCCAAAAGGTGGCTGGCGTTGCCCGGGTCAGCGAGGAGAGGGAAGGGGGAGGGTGGAGGCTGCAGCTACCCCGGGGCTGCCTAGACGGAGGTTGGAGACCGAGGAGCCCTGCGGGAGAGGGACGCAGAGCTCCGGGCCTCGCCCTCGGCGGTCCCTCCCTTTTCCTCCTCTCCCCGCCTCCCAGGGTGCCCCTCCCTCCTCGGAGGAGCAGTATCTCCTCCGTGCGTCTTCTCCGGCGCTCTCTCCATTGTCTGTGTCTTTACAACAGGTTTGGGCACCCGGAAGACAGACGGGTGCCGGGCGCTCCAGCCCAGGCTTTCTTGGGTCCGCCTCCCTTCTTCTGGGTGTGCGTGCCTTCTGCCGCTTTTATTTGGGCTCCGGAGCTAATTCCCCCACAGAGCAGCCTCCGGGCGAGTCCAGCCCCTCCCTCTGGACCCCCTCCCAGCCTGCCCCGCTGCCTGGGCTCTGGCTCTGCGTGTGGGAATGATGTGCGCATTGGAGGGTCCAAGTTCTTCACGTGGCTGGGGGGTCCTCCCTTTTTTTTCTTAGGCAACGAAATCGTACTAATCCTACTAATCAGTAAATCCGAGGCAGAGGCTGGAGAGACGAAAGCAATTTTCCCGCTTGATTCCAAGAACCGCTAAATTTTTTATTCTTATTTTTGAAGAGGGGGACGATGGACTGAGCACATCCACACCATGGAGTCTCGGGTCTTACTGAGAACATTCTGTTTGATCTTCGGTCTCGGAGCAGGTGAGTGACCGCATAGCTGGGGCGGGGGTGAGGGGATGACCCGGCTTCGGGGCAGCCCCAGCTGACTGGGAACACCTCGCTTTTCCTCCGCCTGAAGTAGGTCTGGAATGGGAAGCCTGGCATAGGCAGCGGGTTTGGTTTGAATTTTTTCTATGCTTGTCTTGGAGACGGGAGGGTCTGAGGGCCTTAGGGGAACTTTGCACCCAGAGACATTTAAAGTAGGTCACCGAAATGGGACTGGGTGCACCGCTCTTGAAAGCGTGGCTGTTGATCTCAGGTAAGGCTCTCCACGGCAGAGGAGGGAGTTGCCTCACTTCCTCAGTTCCCAGTGTTGTTTCTCAGACGCGGTTTGCGGCTCTGGTGGATGAGTCTTGCATTTTGATGGAGGTTTTTCTTTCTTTCTTTCCTCCCCCACCTCCACTCCCACCAGTTTGGGGGCTTGGTGTGGACCCCTCCCTACAGATTGACGTCTTAACAGAGTTAGAACTTGGGGAGTCCACGACCGGAGTGCGCCAGGTCCCTGGGCTGCATAATGGGACGAAAGCCTTTCTCTTTCAAGGTATGAAGAGCTTGCTGAGTGCCCTGTGTGGGTTTAGTTCTGACAGCCCCGGGAGGAGTTGGCTTCCCCACTCCTCTCTTGCCTCATGGATGATGGTGTCTCAGCTGAGATGTGGAGGGCTCAGTGTGAAATATACACACCTTCCATCTCCTTTTAAATGCCTTGGTTTTTCTCCCCTCCTGCCCCCTCCTCCTTACTTTGTACTCTTGCCAGTTCTAATGGATAGTGCCTTAATTACTGTACAGAAACTCCAATGGCAGATGGTAGATTTTAGAGTCTAGGGAACAATGAATTATAACACAAATGCCTCATTTGGGTAAAATTGATTTAGGTAGGAAATAGGATAGCTTAATCTTAGTTAAGACACTACTCTCTGAAAGTTTCAGGTACAGTGGTGTCTGGTTGGGAGGAATTTCTTTATGTGGGTAGCTTTCTGGAAAAATTAATGCCTCTCAGTAGCTTTATCTACTGTGCATCACAAACAATATATTTGAGACAAGATTTCTCATTGGAAGACCATATTCTTCCTTCTCCGTCAATGGCAAGAGACAGGGAATAATATTGCTTAACGATTATTTTGAAAATATTTCAAATGTGTTAATTCAAAAGTATACCTGTATCACCACTAATTGTATAGTTAGGATTGTAAAACTTTTTTTTTTTTTTTTTTTTTTTTGCAGTCAGGAGGCATTGGCACAAATGTCTACATTTTAAATTATATTTAAATGTGTTGTATAGTTAGAAGCAAATTCCAGTGCATCAAGCCTTCAACTTTGATTAACTAAAGCTTTTGCCAGTTGTTCGGTTTGGGGAAAGATGCTGTAATAAGAGTTTCTAAAAGGTAGCTAACCACATAGAGAAAGATTAGTTTCACATATGGTGAAGTACAGGTGAAGGCTAAAGAGAAGTGGAATTCACTTTAACATATCTGTTAGGCTGACTAAAGCAGCTCCCCACACGACCCAGATTTTTCTTTTGTGATTTTGGTGCCATGGCTTTCCAAAGAAGTGCAACTCATAAACACTAAAGAGCTGGATATGCAAAATAAAACCACTTCAGCAAATCTGCCACCAAGAAATAGGCATAAAATAAAACCTGGGTGTTTCTGCTGTGGTGTTATTGCCTGATATAGCCAGTAAGTGTCACCATGGACAGTAACACCAAAGCTTACAGTTTGGAGATGGAGGAAATTGACATGTATTTCATTTATTTAAAACAAGTTTACTCTTATAAGAAATTAAAATGTACTTTTTTTGTTTTCATTACGGTGAGCCCACTAAATATTGTTGTGACACATGTTTATGTTAAAAAATTTTTATTTTATTTATTTTATTTTTATTATTTAAAGGTCTTTTTGGAGGAGATATCAGGTCCTTTAAAAATAATGGCCAAATCTAATAAAGGAAATAAAACCAGACTGTCATAAAAGTTCAGAATAAAATAGATGTATCATTAAGGTTAAACCTGCTTCTTTTTCTTTCTTTTTTCTCTCTTTATACCTTTGATTTTTCAATCCCTGTGAACTGGATAGAAAGTTATTTCAGGATTGCTTATTTGTATAACTTGAAAGCTTTACAGAAGCCAAAGCTCCCAATAAGCAAATGGTGTTTAAGTGCCCTCAAAATTTTCAAAACTCCCTTAAATTATATTAGTGTTCTTCATAGCTGCTTCCTAAGAGTGAGCTGTCACAAATAGAAGCCTTTAGGACTGTGCATTTTATGTTCTGATGCTAGACAATTGAACAATTTTTAGGAACTAGTCTCAAGAGATAAATATCTTTTCATGATTAATTTTTAAAAGAAACGTTTAGTATTCATTTTCATTTAGATTGCCAGTCCTTCAAGTTAGGCATTGTATAGCAAATACATAAATCTCATGAACTATATATTCCTTGAATTGTCCCTACATATTAGGGCACATGGATGAATCGATTAGTTTTATTTCCTTGTTGGTACCAAGCCCAATATTTAGAGCAGTGGTTTTCAACCCTTATTCCTTTTCTTTCTCTCTTTCTTTCTTTCTTTCTTTCTTTCTTTCTTTCTTTCTTTCTTTCTTTCTTTTCACACTGTTTTACTTAAATTTTAATTTTTAAATGAAGCATATTTTTACCCTTTCTTCCATTGTATATATTTATTTATTTATTGGTATATTTTATTGATTATGCTATTACAGTTGTCCCATTTTTTTCTCCCCATTAACCCTTCCGTCCTACACCCCATCCCATCATCACCACCCCTCTTCGTTCATGTCTATGGGTTGTACATATCAGTTCTTTGGCTTCTCAGTTTCCTGTACTATTCTTACCTTCCCCTTGTCTATTTGTTTTGTTTTGTTTTGTTTTGTTTTGACAACATTTTCCTGCCACCACTTTTCCCAGCCCCACGCAGCCCCACCCCCTACCCTTAATCCTTCCCCCTTTTGGCTTTGTCAATGGGTCTTTTATGCATGTTCCTTGATGACCCTTCCCCTTCTTTTCCCCTTTATCCCCCTCTCTCCTCACCTCTGGTTACTGTCAGTTTGTTTTTTATTTCAGTGTTGCTGGTTATATTTTGCTTGCTTGTTTGCTTTCTTGATTAGGTTCCACTTATAGGTACGATCGTACGGTATCTTCCTGTTCACCACCTGGCTTATTTTACTTAGCATGATGCCCTCTAGTTCCATTCATGCTGTTACAAAGGGCCTCATGGCACACATAAATTAATTACCAAAATTCTACGCCATACCAAAAAAATATATTACATTTTTTGTTGATATGACAAAAAAATAGGTATAATTTTGATTCATTCACACCAGATGGCTATTTCTGTGTTGGCTGTGGTCATTTTTTTATTTGCCAGTGTCAAGAAAAAGAGATCAGTGCCCCTGACTAAACAGTCAAGTATTTCATGTTTTTAAATTTTGCAGTATATCAGTGTACCGTGGCACACAGTTTGAAAATCTCTGATTTAGAATAAATGCCTAACAAATACAGTATGAGATTTGAAGACATAAAATTTCATTTCATGCCAAGTTGTGAACCTTACTTCACATAACTTGTCAATCAGCAAGTATTTGCTGCCTGCCATATTTTCAGTAGGCATGCATTTCTGATGTATGGATTATATTCTAATGATTTCTTTTATTCTGAGATTTAGGTTCTGAAATGGACAACAGGTAGACCTTTGGCCTTGTACCATAGTTAGTTTGGAAAGACCATTTTCCTGTTATTACAATGTGGAAACTGTTTTTAAGAAGTCAATTCTGACTCCTTCCTTCTGTTTCACTGGGATTCTGTGTATTTTAGAGAGACAAAACCTTTCAGACTCTGAAGATTTTATGGGTTTGATTTACAGTGAATTGTGGGTGCTGAAGATATTTTTGTATAGTGGGTAAAATGTCATAGCAAGAATAGTAAGAAATTACAAAATCTGTGAGATGTTCTTAGATTTCAAATAAACCTATCAGATAAGTTACTTGATGTTATGTTTTAAATAGGTGGAACAGATTTTGAATCATTAAATTTCTCCTGCTATAGTATAACCACTTTTTGTCTCTTAGCTTGAAACTATTCTCAATATATAACTATTTTTGCTGATTTAACATTTCTTCTCCTTTTGCCCCTTCATTCTTCTCTTTAGTGATTTTTAAGATGCTTGTAATTCTTTACTTTTGAAACTATACATAATTTTTATAAATTATTGTGCAATATGAACTATTAATAATTATATTTTATTATGTATGCATACAAAATAAAAATGTGTTCACAAGGCTACTCTTACATCAGTATTTGAAAACAAGGGTGAAATTGGGCCATTAGTGATGGACCATTGACTTTAGTAGGCAAAGGCAGCTGCATTAAGGAAAGTGAGGTGTCAATGAGAATTTACCTTCAGTATGACAGCCAGTGAGCCTGTGTGTACTTAGGGACAATGGTCATTGTCAATAGAATAGAATAATACAATAACTAAGAGATGGGCTTAAAAAGCAGGCTGACCCAAGTGGAATCTCTTTAGCTGTTTTACTATGGTGAAAGTGAAAACAGAACATTGACTCAGAGGGTAGAGCTGAGAGTCCAGAGGGTGGAGCCAAGAATCACAGAAGATTGTTCCCAGATCTTCAAACCAAATACAGTTTTTCTGGCTGGATTTCAAAATCGCATGGGTCTGGTGTATAATTTTTTTAAAATTCCGTTTTCTCTCTTTTCAAATGGCAATGCCTATAACTTATCCTATGTCTATCCCACCAGTGTATTTTGGGAGCAGGCAGATTGTTTCTTAAATTTCATAGATTTGCAGACGGAGAGGAATTGTGCCTCAGGATGATTACACCCAAAGCTTCATTTATACCTAATTTGGATGATGAAAATTGGGACTTTTGAATTGATAAGAATTTAGACTAGATTTAACATTTGGGTTGATATCTAATGGTTTGAGACTTCTGGGGATTTGGATAGAGTGAAGATATTTTGTATGTGGGATGGACATAAATCTTTAGGGGTATAGGGACAGACAGTGGTAGTCTTCTAACTGTCCTCATATTAAATCCTTAGAACCTGTAAATATGTTATGTGGTAAAAGGGGATGAAGGTTGCAGAAGAAATTAAGGTTTTCAGTCAGCTGAGTTTAAACTATGGAGATTATCTTGGATTATCTGGGTAGGACTCATGTAATCACAGGGTCCTCTAACTATGGAGGGGGGAGGCAGAAGAGTCAGTGTCATTGTGATGCGACGTGAGAAAGACTCGAGTGACCATTGCTGACTTTGAAATTGGGAGGTGGTCATGAACCAAGGATTGTAGGCAGCCTCTAGAAGCTGTAAAAAACAAGAAAATGGATTTTCTCCTAGAACCTCCTGGAGGGATACATCCCTGCAGTCACCTAGATTTTAGCCCAATAAAATTCATTTTGAACTTCTGACCTCCAGTACTGTGATATAATAAATTTATGTTGATTTAGCCATTAAGTTTATAGTGATTTGTTATAGCAGCAATAGACAGTTAACATATAGTTGAACATTAACATTCATTTGTTTTGTAAACTGAATCAAACTTTTTTTGAGCCCTTCCTCACCTATTTATGAGAGTGTACATTTGTAGGGTGGCTGGAAACTTGAAGTAGCCAGTTTAAGTTATCCTAGTTATTTGAAGCTTACAATGGTTTCTTACACGTAAAGTCAGAGTCTTCATATGAAATTCTGAGTCTTTAAGGGACTCTTGTCATCATTTAACTATGAGATGATGCTGAGAACATCCAGAGTATAATCAAGTGCTGGCCTTTTTGATTGTACTGCTCTTTCAAAAATATAACCTTTCTCCCTCAAAAGGTTAAGCCAGAGGTGGAGGGGGAAAGATTAGAAAGCATGGAAACAATCTTGACAGGCTTTGGCAAGTAGTAACTTCGAATGTCATGGCGGACGTGCACCCCGGTAATAGCTGGAGGGAACGGCCTCTGCTTTTCTTCAGCTTTACTTCCTCCCGCCTCCCCAGCCTGTTCTGCTCATGCCGGCCCCAAAATCCGCTCTGGCAGACACCTATTCTGTTTCCCGTTCTTGTTATTATTTGTCCATAATTCAATACTTGCTAGCTAATAACTTAAGCATTAGACACTAAGGCATTATGGTGTGATATTTCCTGTTAATTTTACTTTAATTTATCAGGTATTTATTGTACTGCTTCTGTGCATAAGGACGGGACCCATGGTGTAATGGAGGAAGGGAGATATCTACATAAATTATTACAGGAGGTAAAACAGGAAACAAAATTTGGGATTTTATCTTAAAGGGTGAAACAAGAAACTATCAAAATCATATGTCCTAGTCTATGCAGGACAAAATGTAGGTAATCATTTAACTATGAACAAACTATAAAAAGATTTAGGGTAAAATCAAGTGCTGCATATTTTAGTTTTATTTTTTTCTGCAAAAATATCTGAGAACGCTCTCTCTTAACTCTTCAATGTGAAATCATTCTGTTTTGAGGTATTTATAATTCTTGTCAAATTTTTAATTTTTCATGTTTAAAATTTATGTAGCTGTGTCAGATCATCATAAGTTAGTGTTTTTATGTTTCATTTGAGCACTTTTCTTACAATCATTTTATTGGCTTCATGAAAATTTTCTTCTTTTGCCAGATTTCTGTTTAAAATTGACATTGAAGGGATAGAAGCCAGTCTATGTAGAAACTCATTTTATAAGCAAATAGTTTGCCAGTGGGTATTTTTTTCATGGTGACTTTTGCTTCACTGTATAAAGTCATATTCATTGAAACTCAAATATTGACCACTGTAACTAAAAAGAATTAGGGAGGGAGCTGATGGGGGAAAAAAAGGTAGAGCATGACTCTTCCCTTTCTCATTTGGCCAGCTGCCAGGACATGTGTGCATGGACAGGTGTACTCTGAGTTGTTCTTGATGGACCCTCCGCTAATAGTCTTCATTCTGGGGAAGGTATGGGAAAGCCTGGCGGCCTTGTGTCTCTCCCTACAAAGGCCACTCTGCAGCTTTAGACAAAGGGGAAAATGATAGAGGTAATGAAGTTCGTATTGGTGTGCAGGAGTAGTTAGGACTTTGGAGTGAGACATCTTGTCTCCTCTGTTCACTCGTTGTGTGAACTTGATCTTGTCGCTGCTATCCGCTTCAGTTGAGATAATAACAGCACTAGTTCCTGGGGCTGATGTGTAGATTACCTAAGTGAAACTGTGCCTGACATTTACTGAACATTTCATATATTTTAAATATTGTTTTTATTCTAGAATTAGCTTAGCTGCAGGTCATGCTTGCTTGGATTTTTTTTAAGGGCTGTCAGGTAGAAATGCTGGATTTTGTGGAGGAGCTAGGGCAAGGCAACTTGCATGTGATAAAGGGAGAACAGATGAAGGTAAACTGGAGTGGGGAAGAAGCTGGCCCTGAAGCATCTTTTATTTTTGCTATTTTGATTTTGTTAGAGAGAAGACTATGTGTGGGTTTGGGTAGAGAAGGATGAGAGTGAATGGCAAATTTTGAGAGGAAGGAGTGTAATATGCCCTTGTATTACTGTTTCAGAGGTGAGAAGAACATAGAGAAAACCAACAAAAAATTCAGAGTGTAGCTTCTCTGTTGTCACCCCAATACATTACTTTTCAAGCATATTAAAAATTTAGCTTAGGTTTTGAGTATATGTTATTATGGGGAGAAATGTTAGAATTTTTTTTAAGGATTTTATTTATTTATTTTTAGAAAATGGAGAAGGGAGGGAGAGGGAGAAACATCAGTGTGAGAGAGAAACATTGATCGGTTGCACACACCCCATCTGGGGACTGAGCCTGCAGCCCAGGTATGTGCCCTGACTGGGAATCGAACTGGCAACATTTTGCTTTGCAGGATGACACCCAACCAACTGAGACACACTGGTCAGGGCAAAATGTTAGAAATTTTGAGCAACAAACAACACAGTTGTTTTACTTGTCTGGGCAATCTTGGAATTCCTTGGTAAGGTACCGCTTTGGTCTGCTGGTATGAGCGGGTAATGGAGGATAAGATTTCAGGGAAACTTGCGTGGTGGTTTAAGGGCCAGGGTAATGTTGGCAGAACTGTTGGGTTGGTTCTTTAGACCCCTTGTGAATTGGGCTCACTTTCCCTACATTTCCTGCCACTTCCTTGGTTCCATCTCTTGAATATCGTGCTGACATGACTGTTTATTTCTGTAGTCCAACGTCCCTCTGCCAGTTTTCATTCCAGTGGCTCCTGGGATTCTGGTTTTTAAGTGACTTACTGTCGTGCCCCTCGACTCAGGCTGTCAGCCCTCTAGGGAAAGGGTCATACTCTCCTGCCTGCCAGCAACTCCCTGCAGTTACCTTCTCTGGGTCGGTCTTCCTGAGCCTTTTTCCTGATGAACTTTTACGTGTCATTTGGGACCCAGCTAAGATGTCACTTTGACTACAAATCTTTCCTTTGGTGGAATTATTGTTGCTTTCACTGTGCTCTCTTAGCATTCTCTATTAAAACAACCACCTCTCTGTACTGTAGCTAGTTTTTTATGTGAAAACTCTGACCACGTTTCTTTTTCTTGCTGCTACTTCTCCGGCCCAAGCCACCGCCATCTTTCATCTGGCTAACTTCAGTAGCCTCCCAAACAGCCTTCCTGCTTATAATCTTACAGTCTTGCTTCCCTGAAGTCCATATTCAACACGGTTGACAGACTCCTTTTAAAATATAAAGCATACGGAGCTACTGCTTTGTCCCAAACATTCACTCGCTCCCTATTTCACTCAAAATAAAAGTACCTATTATGCCTTCCAAAGACCTAGATGAACATTCCTGTGCTCACTCCATTGTTTTTCTGGCCTAATCCGTCCTCTCTCCCTTGCTCACTTTGCTTTGACTGAATGGGCATCTTTGCTCTTCCTCAGACTGACAAGGTGCTTTCCTGCCTCAGGGCTTTCGTGCTGTTTGCTGTTTCTGGAATGCTCTTCCCCAGATATCTGTACGTTTTACTCCGTACTTCCATTACATGTTTGCTCAAATATTAATTTTTTAATGAAGACTACTTTGACCACTGAGTAAAATTTCAACTTGTCTTCCACCCCCCAATTATTCTTGCTAGCCCTTATTCGGATCTGTTCATTTCTGTAATATTTATTAGCTAGCATCCCTATTGATAAATTTATTACTTATCATATAAATTACCATATTTATTATTTGAATTGTTTATGGTCTGCGTCCCCTGCTAGAAAGTAAGCTCCCTAAGGGTAGGGGTTTTTTAAATGATTTATTCAGTGACATGTAACCCAAGGGTCTAGCAGGTAGTGAGCGCACCATAAATATCTGTCGCATGATTACACTTGTCTTGCTGACTAGATTGTGATCTCCTTGAGGCTTGGGATTCTGCCTTGCTCCTTCTTGCAGCCTTCTGGCCTCTCATGCTGAATATTTGTGGCACTGAATTGAGTCCATTTATTCATGGCAATCTGATTTTATTTTAGTGACATTATTACGGTTTATATTTATGTAACTTTAACAAAGGCAGAAGAGCTCTCCTTCTAAACCAAAATACCTACTTTCTTCTCTAGTCATAAGAAGCAGGAGGCTTGAGAGGCATGGGGGAGGGGTAGTTCTGTTTACCTTAGCACTCAGAATTGCACTGAGAGGGCTCCTCTCTACCCCATGGTGAGGCATGCCGCGGGGCAACAGCAGCGTGCTGAAGAACCTGGACATCCTGAATGCTTCTCGATGGTGAGAGTTTCACATTTTGAAGTATTGTGAATTCTGCATTTAGCAGAGATACTCATATTCACATGAAAGTACTGAGGAACATTTCAAGGGCAAGTAAGGATTAATTTGGATCATTTATGCTATGCTACTTCTCCACAATGCAAACAATTGAGACACACGAGTGGATCCAGAGGACAGCAACCAAGGGGCCGAAAGGTTCGGAAACCATGTCAGATGGGGGATGGTTGATAGAGCTTAGAATTTTTATCCTCGACAATGAAAAACATCAGAGATGTGACCATTTTTTAAAAGATATTGGGAGGACAGTCATGTTGTAGGAGTTATTGCTTTTGTCAATACTTTCCATCCCCTGATGGTCAGAGTGAGTTTATTTAGGGTACTTAATAGATAATTTAATTCAAGCATCTTAGAAAAGCACTCTGACCCTAAGCTTTTGTGTTTTTACCTTTCAAATGAAAACAGAGGGATATTCACTACAAGAGAAGAAACATCATACCCCAAGTGAAGTGGAGAAATACTTTAAAATATCTCAAAGGAGGGATTGTTGAATCCAAATTTGAGTCCAGAGAATCCAAATTTTGGCTTGTCTAGGGTAGGGTATTAGTTCACTTAATATCTTATTTTTATTCTGAAAGAACACTCACAGAACTGACTTTACCAAATTCCTTTAACTTAAAATTCAAGGATTAAAAATTAGACTCATTTGAATTGACTCAGTATTTCTAATTCAGATCTGGGGTGCCTTTACCTTGTTCTTTACCAAATTTTTCCTGAAGTTTATCACTAATTTCCATAATGAAAACAATCCTGAAGAGATAGGACATTGTTTTCAGTCATAAGATTTTTAGGATCTTATTTATTTACTTTTAGAGAGGTGAAGGGCTAGAGAAAGAGAGGGAGAGAAACATCAGTGTGTGGTGGCCTCTCACGTGCTCCCTACTGGGGACCTGGCCCACAAACCAGGCATGTGCCCTGACTGGGAATCGAACCAGCAACACTTTGGTTGGCAGGCTGGTGCTCAATCCACTGAGCCACACCAGCCATAGCTTCAGTTATAATTTTTGTAAGACTATCTTGTTATGGGTTAAAATGAAAAATTATTTGAAGTTGAAATGACTTGGATATAAGAACCTGAGTTGGAGTATGAAGTTGCAGTATGGGAATTTACAAGAAATGAGATCTGTAAAGGGAAGGAAAAGAACACAAAATGTATGTTTATTTATTGGCACTCACCTTGAAGAGACTAAGACTCTGATGCAGAAGTCATTATTAGAAAGGCTACAAAAATTTCATTATCCTTATCATAGATGCCTCTTTGCAACATAGCATCTCTTAGTACATTTTCATTCCTTTGCTGCTGTGGGTCCAATTTTTAATAATTGGGTTGCATTTCCAGTGACAATAGTATAATTTAAATTGTTCTTTGATAACACACTTCCAAATTAGAATATGTTTCAGAGACTAATGGAAAAAAATGAGTGTTCACTGCATGCATCACTGAGTAGGCAGGAAACTGTCACATGGGGAGAATCCACCTATTTAATGGGTGATTACTTTTTGGTAGTTTGGTCAGCAAATTAATAAAGTCAGAGGGTTGAGTTGGGAAAAGGCCCATTAGACTGTGGAACCTCGCAGGCTCAGTCTTGTTTCTAAAACTTTCCAGGACTGATGTTAATTACACAGGCATCAAACAAGAAAAAAGCAGGGTTTTAAGTAAACACTATCCGAGCTGCCTATGAAGGAACTAGAAGGAAAGTTTAAGCTGTAGTCATCTGTGTGTAACAAAGCTTTTCTCGTGGGGAAAATACAGAACAGAGGTACAAATGCAGATTTACCTCATTTTAGATTTCCTGTGTTTCTTATATAAACATGGAACAGATATGCACTACTGGGAGATATTGGAGGATTCATTTTCTTTCTACACTATCTTAATAGAAGAAGTAGGCAAGGAAAATATAACTTGTTAAAAAATTTTCCAACAGTATATGTTGAGCTATGACTACACAGAAGAAAATTTTCAATCATTAAAATGAGATGTAGAATTTCAGGGAAAAGGCTCTCTAGTCAAAAAATAAAAATGGTAAGTCAAATGCTCTGCTGATATTAATGACCGTTAGACAGTGAATACATTTATATTTTAATGAATTAAATAGGGATAACTCATTGTAAACCAAATCTATAAAATATAAGCAAAGACAATGGGAACTATTAAGTAAATGTTCTAAATTCTTGCTGCAGAGAGACTTGCTTTTAATTTGAGAGAGTAAATGGAGTCTACTTACAAACAAAAGATGAATGTCTTTCAAGGGCAAAATCTGTCCTTGTGGCCTCATAAGTATTGAGGAAGAACAAAATAAGGCATAAGATGCCACAAAACAGACTCAGCTGTCAGGGTGGGACGCATGAAAGGACTCGGTACTGCTGGCTCTGGAGCGGGTCTCGCTGGTGCAGGTTTGCTGCCGACGTTTGAAACTGAATCAGGCCGTTTTGCACATGGCGCATCATTCTTCGGTAGGAAGAATGGGGTTGATAATAAATGCTAGTCGGCTACTATCTCCTCCTCCAGATAGGCCCATTAAGCTTTTTTGCATTTGGATGTTGAAAGCACTCTTATCTTTAAATCTATAGTTTAAATCTATCCATAGCTATAGCTATAAATAAATAAATTACTGGTAAAAAGTGAAAATGACAACAAAGTCATAAGCAGGATGTTAAAAAAGATTGAAACAAGATAACTCTTGACTTCATCTACATTATTCTGTTTAGTATTACCAGATTCTAATAGTGGTTGGTTATCTGTTTTTTTATATGTACATATCTTATTACTGACATGCAATCTTAAGCAAAGAATCCAAATTTGGACTTGTCTGAAGTTTTAGTTCCCTTCGTGTTTCACTTTTATCCTGAAAGAAAATACACAGAAATGACTTTACCGAATCTCTTACTAAATTGTTCCTGAAATTTACCATTAATTTTATTTATGATCATGAATTCTTTACTCCTCTTGATTTACTGTGGTGGGTGATGATGAATGGGTGAGTTTGGAAGACAAACCCAATCAAATATTGTTTACTCTCTCCAGGATAGTAATGTACTAACCAGATGGATTCAGGTATCTCTCTTATAAACAGTGTGTTTAGGAATCTCTTATTGATTCTCTGAATAACAAAAAGAATTGTTGAGAAAGTACTTGAAGAATATAATATGGATAGCATTCTAGCCTAATTTCATTTCTAGTTATATAATTATGTAATACAATGTAGATATTTTAAGAAGACTATATGTAAGGTAATTAGATTCCCATATCCTGATAACCCCAAGAGCCAAACAAGTCATATTTATCTGTTTCATGTAATCCCTTCATCTGGATTTACCACTTTTTTCCTAAACTGCATTTCATCTTGACTGATCTCTTTGGTTGTCCTCTTTAGTTGATGTCTACATTATTGTCATTGTTGCCAAAGGTTTATAGAGTCCCTGTAGAGTAGGCTCCATTTGATGGCATTGCCACGGCTTTGCTGCAAGCCCCTATCATTTCAAATTATTTATCTACTTATTTAATGGAGCTCTTTGATTAACAGAGATGTTTACTTTTGATGAAGTTCTATTGATAATTTTTTCTTTTAGGTTTATGCATTTTGTGTCTTGTCCAAGAAATCTTATATCCATTTAATTTTAAAAGCCTCTTTAATTTGCGAGTTCCTTTTTTCCAACATATAAATTCAGCTGAAAGAAACAGACCTAAATTATCTTAAAAATTTTAGCGTAAACTGTCACAAAATAGGGTCAGGCTTACATGGGTTAGGCAAATAACATAAATGAAGTCACTGAACCAGGTATGAGGCTATACGGAGTAGTGAGGTCAATGGCTGAATGGAAAGAGCCAGCTTCACTGAAGCTATTCGAATTCAAATTTACAGGACTGGAGATGGATGCGCCAGTGGGAGGCTATGATCCCTGCCTTAAAGAGTTGTTGAAATAGATACTTATTAAATGATCATTGTGCAGTGACCGCTGCTTAACACATGCACTTTTCTTCTGGTGAGAAGGAGTGATCAGTCTGTTGACCAAAAAAACCCAGCTTTTCAGATAGTCTGCATCTTCAGCTTTTTTCTAAAATGTTGATGATTCATGAAGAAAAGTGTATGGCTTTGGTGACTTCATACCTAAAGGAGTATCCTCTGGTTCCTCTCCCCAGGGTGTGTTGTGTGTGTGTGCACGTGGGCATGTCGTAGTTCATCTTTCTTCCACTCTCTGGGGTGCTGTCCTGTGCCCACCTGTTGCTACTTGTTCTCCTAGCAATTGTGGCTCAGATCTGTGTAGCTGTCGTTTGTACACTGGCTTTTTTGTTAGCTTGGTCAGAGCCCACTGGTACTGGCTCGCTGCCTTGTCTTAGTCCTGCTGGTGCTATCCAGCCTCCTGAGGTCTGGCTCTAACTTCCATTTGATTCTGGCCTGGGTGACTGTCCCCTCCGCACCACTCTCTGTGAAGCCACCTCACTGCTTCTCCGCTATGCTCTCTGCAAGGTCCCTAAGCAGACCATGGGAAAAATAAATATCAGGACATCCATCCTTTCTACCCCAGTGCACTTCTGAGTTTACTTTGATGCAGCTGTGCCCCAAGCTGATACAGTGCAGCCCCCAAAGCCATTATCTTCCCAAGTTCAAAGGGGAGTGGACAAGAGCCCTCTGCTGTGTTTGATGCCCTCACTTATTTTGTGCAACTCCCTGTCTCCAGACCAAAGTCCCAAGAGATGAAAACCTTTCCTCTTTGCTCCTCTCTTTATTCTCTTCACAAGCCTTTACAGTCTTGGAAGGAGTGTTTATTAATTTTAATTATTCTTGATTAACAGAGATCTTCTTCTCTCTTCTGCTCCCTTGCTGTCATTGGTGGAAGGGGTATGTTTAGTGCACTACTAAGAAACACTATGGCCACATTTAACAAGCTTGGCTGTTGATACATACACTTAAGAACTTGAGAAATTTATAAAACCCTCCCTGGAGATAGTAGCAGGCTTGCAAGGTTACAGTCTTTCTGCAAAATCCTATTTTTGAATTAAATATGTTGAATATTACTTAGGCTTTTTTCTTTGTGTTCCTTCTGTACTAAGCCAAAATCTTCCTCCCCATGAGAAGGATGTTTAGGCTAGCTAAGAGGAATGCATTTAGAAAGGCACATTATTAATTTATAAAATATTATCCCTGTTACACCTAAGAAAATAGGAATAAGTCCACTGTGTTAAATCTTCTATATTAGTCTCAGTGGAGTTAAACAATAAATAGTAATAAGATATATGATCATTGTACTTAAGGAATATGTACCTTAACTTGGAAGATAGGATTAATAGAAGTGAAATGCGCATATAAATAAGATAATCTAATACACTTCCTTCATAAGAATGAAGATTCACATATTCCATTCTTTACCCTGTTTGCATTCTTACTCTACCAGTGAACTTGGCATGGGATGAGTTACTGCCCTGCCAGTGGTAGTAATGGTGCCGGGGGTGACTATATAGCCGAGTCCCTAGCCTGTTACTCTGGTCCTCTTTCTCTCCTGGCCCATCAGCCCTGGAGCTATTAGAATCGTAGGATGTTGTTTAATAGCCTGAGTTCCAGCATTAGGCTTTGTATATATGGGGGAACATTTTGCCTGGTGATAGTCAGCTTCTCTTTCTTATTTCCCCACAAGATATTCTGAGATTAAAAAGCTACCTTCAAAAGGCCCATGGCTCATTCTGGCTTCAGAACATTGTTTGTGAAGTGTCAGAATGTCATGGTAGATAGATGGATTGTTTTTAATTCTGGAAAGTGGTATAATTAAATCCCCCCAAGTAACATTTGTGTGTATCATACATATAGAGGTCAAATGGAAAAAAGAAAGATCATTTGGACAACTTAAAAATTACTGGCCTGAAAAACACTAGAAAAAATATGTTACAGGATTTATTTTGCATCGATCATCTTAAATGGGTTCTATTGCTTACAATAGGATGTCATAATGCTTTGGCATATTGTCTGAAAGGGGAGAGTATGGAAGAAAAATTAGATTTTTTTTTTACCTAGAAGCTGGGCTACTTAACTGTTGCAGCAACTTAAAATGCAAGAGATTGCAGCAGGAACAATATGACATGACAAATGATAATGGTTCCAGAGGAACGGTGCTGATCAATATTGCTCAGTGAGCCATAAACTGAGGACTTTCTTAGTGGGGCTGATATGATTAGACCACCATCACACTAAAGACGCCGTTCCCATCTGTGGTATTGAGAATCTTCATAAAAACAGAATGTCCATGTTGGTGCCCGGCACCATGGGCTGCTTGGCAATGCTGGAATTTTTCATTAAGATAAATGCGTCGTTAACTATGATGGCTCCGAAGGAACTTTTGTGGTCTTTGGGGGTCAATGATCTTTAAATATATACTTGCATAACGAACTACAGATGCTAAGAGAGTACTTTTCTAGATGGCTGGCCTATAAGTTGTCTCTTAAATGGCCTTAAACTGTGTATGTGGCTAAGTCAGGTACTTTGAGGGGCCCACTTCAAGCAGTAGTCCATATGGCTATTAGTGCTCTCGGTGCAAATGTTCCAAGCCCGTTTATATTATATTAGCATTTTTATACATTAAGAATAAGCACTGCCGTAGCATGGAGCTTAAGTCATTTTCTAAAGGTTTGAATTTTAAAAGCCTTAAGGATTGAACCCTTGACATAGAGACCAACCAAGGCGGTCAAAGAAAGAGTACCTCTTGGCTCAAAGACTTTCCCTGGAAATGGAGACAAATTGAATTTTGAATACTTCCTACTAAATTAATGATGTATTTAAGATTTTGAACTGGATTTTAAAATTGAGTAGACACATTTGTGCTCATCTTTAAAAAAATGTTTTTATGTTCTAATTTATATATAGCTCAATGCATGGGTATTAATTTTAACATAATAAGTTTGACAAATATGTATGCCTATGGATCCCACATAACATCACTCCAAGTACTCCAACATTCCTCACATAAAAACAGTTCTAAGCATCCTGTGCCTTTTTCCTAATGCCACCGCACTTTTGAGGAAATTCCCCTGCGAACCCATTTTTGAGGAAACTCTGATTTCTGTAACCATAGCTTGGTTTGTTTTGTTTTAAGTGTTTTATATAAATGGAACTGTATATAGTTTCTTGTGTTTAGAGTTTTTTGTTCAGCATAATGTTTTTAAAATTCATCCATATTAGACACCTGAAATTTGCTCCTTTTTATTTCTGAGTGATATTACATTGTATAAATATATTGCACCTTATTTTTCCATTCTTGTGTTGATAGATATTAGGGTTGTTTCCCATTTTTGGCTATTATGATTAAAGCTGCTATGAAATATTCTGTAAATCATTTGTGCATATGTTTCTATGTATTTTAGTAAATAATCAGGAGGGGATTGCTGGCTCTTAGGGTAGGTATAGGTTTAACTTAATAAGACACTGTTAAACTGTTTCCTAAGCATTTGTACATTCTGTATTTCTACCAGCACTGTCTAAGTGTTCTAGTTGCTTGATGTTTTCTTTTATATTTCGTGTTGTAAGGGTGTTGTTAATTTGTAGCTATTCTAAGGGGTGGTTTTTTTGTTTTTTTCCTGATAGGCAGTTACTGTACTGGAGAATTATCTTTAGTCTGTGAAGGCTTGGTTTTAGGATTTGTTAAGGTAGCCATTACTGTAGAGCTAGAGTGGTTTCACTCCTAAAGCGTGACTTCTCTGGGCTTGAATGCTCTTGAGTTCACGTAGGTCTCTCCTCTTTGGATGGTCATAACTCAATGGCTCCCGGCACTGTGTGACCTACAAAATCTCTAGGAGCTATTCTCTGCCGATCTACTGGAGTCTCACTGATTGACTCTACAACTTAATCATTAGCCAGACTTGGGAATTCCCAGGATCCTTGGGATCCCTGTGCAGATTCCTGGGGCTCTGCAGCTGCCCACCTCTCCCTCTTCCACCTCCATAGAAGACTGTTGCTTTCTCTTTGAACTCCAGCTACTTCTCTGTGCCTTACCTTTCAATGTGCACCTAGGCAGAAAGCTGATTCTCTCATGGATCTTAACCCTATGCTCTCTGCCGTCTGATAACTAAAAATAGTTGCTTTCCCTATTGTGTCTAATTTTATAGTTCTGTATAGTAGGGGTAAGTCTGATAGCTGTTGCTGCATTATGGCTGGGGCAGGAAATCTGCGCTATCTTTTTGGAAAGAAAGATGTAAATAGTATTACCAGTCAGTTCGATTCTTGAAGATATCTGATATTTAAGGATTTGATTTATGGAAAGGTGAGACAGGTACATGATACAGAAGTAAGGAATGTGAAAAGGACCATGGGGTTCACTTATTGAAGTTCAATCAGGAAGATTGCAGTAATTTTGAAATGTCATACTATAAAGTCTGACAATTTCTGTTCTCTTCTGTCCATTGTGCTTTCTGCTAATAGATTTCTGAGGCATTGCCCAGTGCACAAGTGTTCACTGGTCTATTTGTTTTAAACTGTTGAATTTTAATAAAATTATTATGACTTTCCCCTAATAGCTTGTTATGCCAGCTGGAAAACACTACTTGAGAATATTAAAAATATCGAGCTTGGGTGTCTGACTGCTCCCAGTATTTTGCAAAGCTACTTATCTCTCATATTCAGACATGTAAACAACTATTTTAGAAAGACATTTTCAGCATTTTCTATGACATCTCTTTTCCATGTGTTTGAGCCATTCCTGCCTTGGGAAAAAAAGGAAAGAGAATGAATTGCTACGTTTCCTGCAGCACCTCTGACTTAACTTATAGTACAATTTGTCTTAAGCGAGAGATCTAAAAAAAAAAAAAGGTTGAAATTTCTGTTGGTCAGGGAACCTCTATGTTTCGTCGTTTACTTAGGGTTTGTTAAAAGTAGATACAGTATATGCCACCTAGAAAGAAAAATAGAACCTGCCTTAGGAAAGTACCTTTCAACAGCAAAACAGTAGATAGGCATTTCGAAGGTACTCTGGGCCATTTTTGATTTTGACTGTTGGGCTACAGAGAGAAATGAACTGATTAAAAGGAAGGCCACTATTTGAAGTGACTGGGGTGGGTTAGTCAGTAAATCTCAACCATGAATATTACATAAACCTTTTTCAAAGAAAAAAAATCTTGGTGTCTAAATGATTTGTATTATATTGTTCCTTAAATTTATCTGAACAAAAACAAATATTTGAATTCCTTGTGCTAATAACATGTATACTACTTTTAAATCAAAGCAGATTTACAATGAACAAAAAAGTTGCCAATACAAATCAAACTAATAGGATGGTAACAACATTAGTTTAATAGGATGGATAATGTTTTGCTGAAAAACTAAATTATTGTTTACAACGTAAATATGGTAGTGACTGCTAGAATTTAGTTTCTTTTAAGCCCAATTCATGTACTGTGGGATGACTCAATTCTCCCATTGCTTTGCTGTGAATACTGCAAAACTTTTCTTTGTACAGTATTTAGTGACGTAACTTGGTATCTCTTGGCCGAACACCATCATTTATGTGTTATTTACATATATCTTCTCTCATTTGCCTGTGACAGTTATAGTGGTACTGCTGGAGTCAATGCAGCTGTAAACAAAAACTCTAAGATAGTCACTGAAATTTCATGGCAGTTCTCAGAAGATGGTTTTCCAGATATTCAAGAGTGTATTATTAATACTAATCTTAAAAATTACTATCACAAGTCCCAAAATGATACAGCTCTTAGAGTTAATATGTGGACTGTTAGGAAAGTATCCACTTACATGCAGTTTAATACACAATCCTGTAGAATGATTTAAAAGGCAAAGGTTGGATGCAGGGAGATCAGGAGACTATTGCAGTGGTGGGATATCAAGAGCTTGAACCAGAGTGGAAGTAGGGGGCTTGAAAGTCAGAGGGTGTGACTGATCACAGCCCCAGTACTCCAGTTTAGTTGAAGGATTTTATTTGTTCATTCAATCATTTATCTCTTCATTTGTCCATTCATCTCTGGGAAGGCGGTCTTCTATGGTGACTAAAAATCTGATTTTTGTCGTCTGCCATTTCCTCATGAGTTTGTTGAGTGAAATAAAAATGTGAAATCTTGGTACATAGGAGATTCTCAATCAATAAGGGCTATTACTAATCCATTCACATTGATTGAGTTGTAAATTATGTCAGAAAGTGGACTAAATGGGGGTAGATAAGACCTGAGCATTGTTTCCAAGGTGCTCATGGTGTAGTGAGGGACACCGACATGAAATCATGTAAAGAGGCCCTGCAGCGTGGTAAGGTCTGCAGCACCCTGTGGGCTGGCACTCTGCGAAATAAATCACCACCTCCACCAAGTCCAGTGGGTCTTCAGGACTGCCTCCCGGATGGAGCAGGGCGCTTGACTGAGCTGGAACTCAGAAAGCATTTTGGTGTTCGTTTGACAGGCCAGCGAGGTAAGGAAGGACATTTCAGGCAGAGGCACAGCATATGCAAAGATGTGGCAAGTTCAAGAGCTTGGTGCTTGGAGCTGTGCAAGGGGTTCGGTGTGGATGGGATGCATAGCACATGTCCCAGAGTGGCCCGGGAGGAGAGTGAACGAGCAGCGACAATAAGACAACACTGAATTCTGAGAATCAGAATGGAAACAACCTGTGGTGTCTGTTTTGCAAGGGCGCGTCACTGGTCACGGGAGGAGCTGAGGAAACCAGGGTTCAGTGATGCAGCCAAGCCCAGCAGCCATCCAAGCCATCCAAAGCTGAGTCTCCAGGTGGCAGGCAAATAGCGTCCTCGTGGGCGAGGAGCGCAGAATTGTTATGGTCTTTTTCAGTAGAGTCATTATGATAACTTTTCACTCTGACCAGTGGCTTTAACTGAAACCGAATGATAGTTCTCAAGTGAAAATTTTACTGAGTAAACTGTGTTAAAAGTTTGAAGGAAAATTCTTTCATAGTGTTAAGAGCCTTGAATTAGATTATTATAAGTACCTATTTCATATTAATATTTCTGCATAGAACTGGAGGGCCTTTTTGGACAGTACTTTGTTTTAACATTATTTAAATATTGATACTATTCTTAGGATAGTGCAAGATTTTCCTGGTTTTATATACTAATGTTTATGTTATTAATTGTTAGTTATGAAGATAAATTTTATGGTTGCTTAAAGCATTGATCTTGGTCATTGTTACAAATAATTATTTTTTAATGACTTATGCTGCATATCATTTGTATGTAATAGATCATCTCAGTTTTCTTCTAGTACAATTTTCTCTTTCATTACTGTCACCGCTATAAGTAACATAAAACACAAACATAGACTTGTTTTTCTAATAATGATTATAGTGCCTTAATTTTTTTTTTAATTTTAGTTTGTGATTACCAAGGTTACTAAAGGCACATAAATATTCTGCAGAGGCATAATTAGTACAAGGATAGAGAATAATCCTTCACAGATGGTATGAAGGAATGAGATAAAAATTTTACAGGGCTCATAATGAGAACAGGAAGTGGTGTAATATAAATTCACTCATGTTGCACAGATTGAAGTGTGCGTGGGGAGGTGTGGGAGAAGCACAAAATTGAACCCCCTCATCACACCCTGAACATTGCCATCTTGCAGTCATCAGGTCCTCCTCGTTCTCAGATGTTGAAGCCCATGCTCCAAGACCAGCAGAGGAACATTTCATAGTTCAGTGTATTCCCGCTTTGTTGATGAGCTCATTTACAATTGTGGCTATTAAAAGCTGTTGATGTGCATGTCAAGAGAACTGTTTTTATCCACATCTATTAGAGAAGGGTCCTATTCCTCCTGTGACTTTTCCATCGCTCATAATGTAACAAAAATGTAAGTATTTTAGTTCTACTAAAAGAACTGTGGACATGCCCTGCTATCTGGCACTGAGGTTTGCCTATGTATCTATTGACCTTTATTTATTTGTTTGTTTATTCACACACACCAATTTATTCATGCATATAAATTTGGATTCTTTGAACACCGAAGTGTGTGTGTGTGCATGTAAGAGAGAGAGAGATAGGTAGATATTAATCAGACACTTATACACACACACACACGCACACACACATGTATCTCCTCACAGTGACCCTATGCACTGTTGTTATTCCCATTCTACAGGTGGCAGCCAAGGTAACCAAGGCCCAGGGAGGTTAAATAACTGCTTAAGCTAGAACGTGATGGGACCAGCATGGAAACCCAGGATACACTGACTCCAGAGTGCACACAATTATTCAAAAATGCTTATTCAAAATGGAGATATATTTGAGCCATGAAGGATCGGTATTCACAATTTGTATGTTACCTATGTAATTCATATTGGCATTACTTACAAAAAACATTTTCACAATTGTTTCTCTTGAGTAGTGGTCGTTGCTTTCTCAGTATGGCCAAGAGTATAGGTGCTTTTCCTGACCTTTCAAGGTATCTATCCTCTGCTGAAAATTTCAGACATCCTTTCTATGCTTTAGGGTATGCAGTGATACCAAGTCCTGGTACCATATTTCTCAGTGGGTTTTAGTATAATATCTTTAATAAGGGATCTTTTCATGCTGTGTCTTCTAAATAGTAAAGACAGGTAGAAGGATTTGAAAATGAACCCCTCAGACTTCAGTCTCTAGATAAATTTAAAAAATGAGAGAAATAAGCTCTATGGATTGTGATTTGCTCACGTTGTTTTTAGATTCTAGGCCCCTGTCAAGTACAATTGCATCATTTCAGGGATCGGGTAGCCCCCCGTGCAGGCTTCACAAAGGCCATTTGCTCTTGGAGCTCATATCTTTAGGAAACTATTCTCCAGTGATTTGTGCTTCTACTTTAAGGTGATTTTAGGATATTATAATAAGCCTGGCACAACATAAGTCCTTAATGCCCTATAGAAATCTGAACTGATTTAATGTGAACAATTTACCCCATTGTTAAGTTCCGTAGGGAACAACGCCGTTACCAAAAATGGGACAGAAAAGCCAGGGCCTTAGCAATCAGAGAACCAAAATGTAGTGCCAAGTGCTCCAAAAATATTTGAAAAAATATCTGGAAGATATGAATCAGCTGAACAAAAATACTTTCAATTATTTTTCAATAGCGTTTGGCTTCAAAGGTAGCCACCCAGACACACAGCTGCGGTGATACGAGATGAGATGAGGCAGGGTGGAGCTCAGCGCAGCGCGGCTCACAGCCCGCCTTCGCCAAGGCGCGCGGCCTTTTGCTCCGCCGCTGGCTGCAGCGCAGGGACGAGAGCACAGTTTCCGCAGCGCACTACCTACCCTCAAAGCCTGGCTACTACCAGTAACCAGCTAGAAAATCTAAGTGGTGGTTCTCAAGCAGGGGCAAAGGTCCCCCAGGGGACATTTGGTAATGTCTGGAGACATCTTTGGTTGTCATGATTGGGGTTGGGGTCCTATTGGAGGCCAAGGGTGTTGCTAAGAATCACACAGTGTAAAGAACAGCATCCCCACAGCAAAGAATTATCTTGCCTTAAATGTGAATAGTGCCCAGGGCTGAGGAGCCCTGACCTCGAACAATTAACTAGTAGTGCCGACTTAGCTAGTAGAAAAAAAAAACCCAGGGAAAAGCGCCTCATACAATAAGCACAGTAAATGCTGGCTTTTGTTATTCATTCAACAAACATCGCGAGAAGGCTCCCTGTGTGTCAGGCCCTATCCTAGATGCTAGGTTTTCAGGAGAAGCAAAGTAGGCCTGGTCACCAACTTTGAGGAGTTTGCTGTGTCTGACTGCAAGGGTCGCTGCAGAGGGGACCACTGCTCCTTGGGGGCAGCAGCATCGACTGTTGTTGGGGCCACCTCATGCTCTGTATGCCTCCCCTCTCTTAAAGTACAAGATCTTCTTCTTTCTTAAAAAAATTCTCTTTTGGAGTTAGAAGAATCCACCAAAAGAAGAAAAATATTAGCCCCATCACACTTCCCCAAATTTCAGCACCACAGACCTATCGCAATGATCGTTGTGCACACACTGCCAGCATCTCCAATTGCACTTTGAGAGTGGGGAGTCCTCTTCTACCTGTCACTCTCCAGTTAGAGTCCTCTTTGCCCCAGGCCTTTCTCTTCCCTCCCCCAGTAGCTGTGAGTATCCTCAACTCTCATCATCAGTGCATGGATCCCTGAGTTTTACCTACACCCCCCTTCCCTCATTTTTTCAGAGTTACCAGGAGCATCTCGGGCTCCTGCTCTTGCTCCTGTAGCCAGGGAAGGAGAGTGTCTATTCCCTTTACAGATGATGTTGAGGGAGGGGACATTCTTGGAGTCCTCAGTTGGAAGCATGTGGTTTCATCTGGAGGTCAGCCTATAAGATGGTCCCTGTCAACACCTTTAGGCTTGGGTCTTGAAGCCTTGTATGCCAACCATTTCCAGTTCTTGAACCACTTCTAACCAGGACAAGGAACACACTGGGATCCCACCCTAATAGTGTTGGAGTAAAACTGACTGGAATTCACTATGCTAATGACTGGTACCTGTCGTGCCTAAGAAAAGCCCTGTGCTGCTGCTGCATGCCTCCCCCAAATGGGGTAGCTTTTCCTCACACCCCATTCTGCTGGTCCATTTCATGTAACTGGGCTTCTGCTTTGGTTTCATCTTAGCCCTGCAGTTCTCTGAGTAACACAGTGACTCTGAACAGGCTGATCACAAAATGATCATCTGCTCCTAGCCCCCTGTCTAGACTCTTTCTGCTTCCCAGCTCCCTCCTCCCTGGCACCTTAATCTCTAGCAATATAGACCACTGGTGGGTCCATGAGTATCCGTGCTTCTGCACACCTCCATGCTTTGTCCATGCAGCTTCCCCTGCCTGCAGTCCCCACCTCGAACCTAGTCTGAGTTCATCTTTACCTCACTGACTACGAGATATCGCACTGCTGGCTCCCTTCTTCGGCGTCCAGTCTGTGGCTTATTCAGTTATCCCATCCTTCTATCTCATCTTGGCTTCCAGATTTCCCACTTTCTCATTGAGGTACCAGCTATTTCTACTGGACCTACAAACCAGAATCTACTGGATTTAAATCAGCTACAGCACAGTGTAGCAGACTGAATCTTCTGAGGACCTAACCATCACATGTAATATTGCTTCTGTGTAAAAATGCAGGCTAAAGTCCTGAAAACTGATTAACCACTGGTGTTCTGAAACAGCCAATTGTATAAATTGTAGCTGGACATATGCACATGTGCATATGTGTGTATGTGCATGTGTGCGTGCATGCGTGCACACACGCCTATTGATATACTGTATTTATATCTTTTGCATTTATGCATGTACTTTATGAAACAAGAGGGGAGAGTGAACATAAATGCTAAAATAAGAAATCAGAAGAAAAACAAAATTAGAATATGTTTCTATTGAGTGAATGTGAGATTGTAAGGAAAAGGGAGAGAGGGTATGCAAATGAGGAAATATGTGAATGAGGTACTGGATGGTGGTATTTAAATAGGAAACATATTGTTGATGTTTAGGCCTAATTTCCTAAATTTGAACTGGAAATATATTTTTCACATATCTTTATATAATTCAGAGCCATACCTAAATGTATACTAAGGTAGAAAAATCCATTTTATTTTTCAAATGCTAGAAAGAAAACACTTTTGTGGAAGTGGTATGTGAACCAAAGAGGAAGAAATATGCAAACTGAAAAAAACATTCAAATCGGAAATTCTGGGATGAAAGAAAGCAGCTTGTTTTAAATTACCCTCCGATACCATGGTTTCAATAGAGTTCTAAACCTTAACAATTTCCCTAGCCTGGGCTAATGAGATAGTTAGAACTAGTAATTAGTATGGGCCATGCCTTCCAGGACCTCTCCATAAACCTTTGTGCAGGATAAATTGTGTTTGCATGCGAGATTATCGGACATTGCCTAGAGCTGTGCGGCGAGTCCTGGGTTATAAACCTTGCTTCGGTGGAAAATTAGGAGGCGTGGGGAGTAACTTATTGTTACACAGCCAACATAGGTATGTTGTTTTATCTTCCAAACCTTGAAAAGGAAAATTAATTCAACTCTATTCAATAGATATTATTGAACTCCTTCTCCTGTCTTGGGCAATCATTGCTGGTAGTTATTGGGGTAGAAGAGAGAAGTATTATGTATAGTTCTTGCCCTCAAGGAGATTAAAATCAGTCTTTCTGAAGATAAAAGACTGTCATATAAAGCATTTAGACAAGAAGAAAATATATAAGCCAGCACAAGTGCTACAATGAAAATTAATAAAAGTGCATAGTAAATGATCAGAGCTATGGAATATCATGAAAGGAAAAGAATTGTCAAGAAGGTGGGATGTCCCATGTTAAGTGCTGATTACAATATAATTCCAGGATTATTTTAATGCCCGGTTGTCCTCTGTTTTCCAGAGTGTAAAATATAGAGACGAAATTATCAGCCGACCACTGTATAGACTTTTTGCCTGGGTTGTTTTTAAACCTCTAATCTTACACAGAAAAAGAACAAAGAAAAGAACATTAATTTAAGTGTTCTGAACATTCTTTGTAGGTCTGTTCATAACTGTCCCCAAAACTAATGGTAAAGATAAGAGAAAACAAGTCTAATACTTGGCTCTGGAAGGTGTTTCTGGTCATTGAATTAGAAATTATTTTTTTCTGACATTCCAGAAATTTATAACATTTCTAAGGAAATATTCAACCCACACTATAATCATCTGACAGGAAAGTTTTGAACCTATCACCTGAGACTCTGTTATTCCTCTTTCTAAGAGTGTACCCATCTCAGGATCCCACAAAAGACAACTTCTTTCCATAAATCTAGGATCCCCACGTAGACCTGTCAGTTCACAGTTCAAGGAGAAAGGAGAGCATCTTTGGTCTCAACATATAGCAATAGAAAATACTACATTGTAAATTTTTGTATATATTATAGTTTAGTACATTGGGGTTATGATTCACGGCACCTTTTAAATCATAATATTAAACCAGTTGGCAATGTGAAGGAATATTTGAAGGCCAAATAAATCTGTAGCCTTTACTTATTTATTTGAGCAAACAACAACACACTCCAACAAAAAGACACAGAAGTAGGGGGCAAAGTCACCACTAATACATGAGACAATCGACCCTACTTACTGTTTCCTACAGTACGTGGACTGTGCTGAAAAGAAGAATTACGAAATTGACCCCTGTGCTGGGAAAGCTTGCCCTGGAATGAGAGATCGGATATGACCCAAAATACACATATCAACCACAGTGATGAAAGCCGCTTAACAGGCAGTATTGGCCTCCTTTCTTTTCTGCGTCCATAGCATCTAGACTTGCTCTAGCTGAGTCTCTTGTCTGGTTGTTTTAACCTTCCTTTCTAGACTTAAACATAACTAACTAGTGATATAAAAATTGCTCTTTATTTGGGGGGAAATTATCTATATTTGTTGCTTCCAGGGGTCAGCAAACTATGGCCCTGCAGGCCAAACTTGAGGCCTATTTTTGTATGACCATTTCAGTAAGAATGGATTTTACATTTTAAAATGATTATAAAAAAATATCTTACATACATGCATGTGCCTGCAAAGCCTAAAATGTTTACTTTCTATCTTTATATGGAAAAACTTGCTGGTTTTTGTTTTAAAGAATGACAACCCTGGGGAGCATTTGAATGAGCCATAGGAAACTTTTGGAGGTGTAGTACTTGGGGAATATGCTAAGCTCTTGTAGCAAAGAGACCTGAAAATGCAGTGCTCAAGTAAGAAATAAATTTGTTGCTCATCTAACAATCTAGAGGTAGTCAGGTAGTTCCGGGGCTGGTGGTAGATCTGCCATGAGATTATTGGAGGCTTCCCAATGCTCTTGTTCTCATTGGTTCTCACTGGAGAACTTTCCAGCAGGACACTGGAGCTAACCCTTAGCCCAGGAATAGGCATTGAGGGAGAAACCCTAGTATTGAAATGGGGGAGACACAAGCTGGCGGGATTAAATGTAAGGCTCCTGTGAATAGATAAACTAGTAGTGAGGATTATATAGTTTCTAGCAAGGTGAAGTCCAGGGATTAGCTCAGACAGTAAGTAAATCTTCTGTGTTTTATCCAGGGGTAGAATAAGCTTTTAAATAGTGAAATTAATTTAGAAAAACTCATAGGAGTGGGAAAAACTCCAAGAGGGTGGTAATATGGAGTGGGGACAGGGTGTGAACATGAGTGGGAGTTGGGGTTGATATCTTGTAAATGGGGCAAGTCCAGTAGCCCCCACAGTTCAAGCTCAGGCAGGCATTTGATGGTCCTTGCATTCTGACAATGTTTATCTGGATTCATCCATTCTTGAATTACAACAGAGAGAACTGGCAAGGTCCTGACAGAGCGTCAGTACCTCAACAAAGCAGGAGAGCATGCAGGACAGAGTTTAGGGTTTGAGGCTGGGTAACTGAAACAACAGCTCAACTTTGTAGATTTGAACAACATAGCTGGGCTGGGAAATAATTTATTTTGAAGGCTGCACACACTGTGAGCTATCTGTCGAATCTCTGAGCTACAAGACTTAATCTTGAATCCCACTTTTGATTTTCTGGCATCACTATCATACTTGGCTCAGAAACCAAGGGGAGGCAGATGCAGAGCCTGCAGAAACAAGGGCAGGAGTGGACATATGGGTCAGTGTCAGAAACTCTGGATTGAAAAACTGATTATATGTGCCCTGTGTCCTTTGATATTTCATCATAATACATTCTTTCTTGCAGTGAAAATAATAGTTAAAAAACCCCACAGTTTTGGTAGAGTGATTAATCATCATAATTGATGTTTTGGTGTGCTATTATTCTAAAATAATTTGATTATATAATTAAAGAAGGATAAAAGCAGAACTCCCAAAATTGATGTCTCAAGTCAAATTGGCCTATTAGGTGGGAGATAAAATTGTGCATTTCAGCAGTTGAGCTCTGCATAATTGATCAGGCAGTACATACTATCTCTTTGGCTATTCAGCAAAGATTCTGCTAGAATCTGTGCAATCTGAGGTTGCAAAATTTATAACCATCACATTTTATAGATGCAAAACTATATTATAGATCTCTATTCTTATTTCTTGTCAATTAATAAGCATAATCAAACATTAATGATGTATAACAGAAACCTCACCTTGATCCTGTTATGTTTTCTTCTTTATACACAAAAAATTCTCCTGAAGCCGAGGCAAAAAACACTAGCACATGTGTGGATGAAGACATAGTCAGTGTTTTGAATGGGTGTGTTTTTCTCATCTTGTATTTCTAGGGGACTGTATGAATATTTTATCAGGCTTCAAAGAAAATAAAGGAATGACTTGTGATTTAGTTTTCCCCTATTTCTCTTTTGCACTTATAGTTACTCTCTTACTAGCTAGACTCCTTATAAAGAGTAATTATATGTGTATTTAAGATATAACTAGGTACTAGATACAGGATAAGTTAAAAGAGAGAAAAAGGACCTCATTCATGAATTTATACACTTTAATGTTATTAAGGTAAGTGATTTGTTAATTTAAGCAATAACTCATACCCTAATAACTGGCGTCAGTATACAAAGGTGCACTGAGCATTTGGATCTACTGTTAAGAGACCAGTTAAAACTTAGGGTTTTTAAAATTTATTTGAAAGAAATTCAAACATTGCATTTACTCAAGATTTCAGTAGCTTTAGTTAAGGCGGAAGCATGTTTTAGAAAGTATGACAGCCAATGCATTTAATATTCTTTATGTATTTAAAACATTGGCTCATGATACTAACTGACAAATTGTATATATCCATTTGGGTTCAATTAGATATATTTTGGACTGGTTTAAATAAAGGTCTAGAAATTACTAATTCCTTTTTAAAATTTACTTATTTTTTATATTTTTATGTATTATAATTTTTAAGTTAACTTTATTCAGTGACATTGGTTAATATGAGTATATAGGTTTCAATGAAAATTTTTTTCAGTTCAAGTTGGCACACAATATTATATTAGTTTCAGGTGTATAACAATATTACTGCTTCTTAAATCTGTTACTTATGTTCAAATGATGTTGAGACTGTTCTCTACAGATAATGAAGCATTATCAATAGAGGAATACAAACGGTCTTAAGGTTGTGGGTGGCATCAGCATTATATCATCACCATCATCATTGTCATCATCACTGAGCCATTATCATCTCCTTTGTTTGCTTACTACTTCAGCTGATTTAATCTTAGTCTTGAGCAGGATTGCAATTGGGAAAAGAGATGATAAGAGAGACTACTGTTTTGGCTTGTTTATCCTCTTAATTTTGCTGATAACAAAACAGCTGGTAATTTCACTAGTGAAATTCTGAGGGACTGCTTCATACCAGCCCAAAGCATTAATCTCATTATAAACTCAAGTGTCAATTTTAATATTAATCTATAGTGAGGATTATAACAGTCAACTAAACCAGAATATTCATACTGGTTGATCGCTGCTTCTCTCTCTGAAGGAAAATGTACCTGGGAAGCCAGATTATTATCAAAATGGAATGATCTTATTAAGTTGTATTATATCTGTTATATATAAGATTTTCATTCTTTTAATTTTAAGCTTCAGATTATAGAGAAATTTTATTGTTCGTAGCCCTGTACATTCTGACAACATTTTGTTCTACATTAGTAATGAAAATTCCAACAAATGAGTCATAACTGATTTGTTCAAAGTCAACCATTAATTGCTAAATTCAGGAGTAGAACCTACTTTTGTTTTTGTTTTTTTGGATGGTTGGTTGATGTGTATGTTTTGGATTATATTATATTCATATATGTAAGTTTTTATGTGGCTTGATATTCATAACATTAGACCAACAAACATTTTTATAGAGAGTATGAAGATACATATGTTTATAGTGCACTGAACAAATTATAATTAGCTGTAGATTTGAAAAATGTTTTTGAGTTTGTTTTGGGGTTTAATGAGAACAAAATGTAGAAGGGGAATTTGCAGGTCAATTTTCCAAGAGTATGTCCTTGCAGTCTCTTAACCTAGTAGTGGAAAGGACATACAAATGTCTAAAATGTGTGAGTATGTGGCATCATTCATGTGGGTGTGACCCATTAAAAATTTGTGGATTATGCATACATTTTGCCCAATAACTTTTTAAGAAGAATTATTTGAAACTTGTTATTTTAAAAAGCTCCTGGTTTTAAAATTTAGCGTAGCTTATGCTTCAGTAGTTTAGAGTATCTAGCTGAGGGATTACATGATATAGTTTTGTAGATTTGCAAAGCCTGAATTGATCCAAAGATCAAGAGAAGTGTATTTATTTATCTTCAGAATATGTTTTTATAAAAGTTAACCTAAAATGAATGTTTATCTGTTCTTCAGTGTGCTTATCACCATCATGTTGGTAGGGCACTATTGTGTAATAATAGGAAACACGGAGGACTGAGTTGGGATCCTGGTTCTACCATTTGAATTCAGTATGTTCATTCCTATATCCTTTCATCATCACTTTTGATTGTTCTGCTGGCAGGTGTCATTAAGATGATGTGACTGCCAGTTAACCCTTGAGCTGGATCCAGGCGATTGGATTGGAGGCTCCTCACCTTCCCTAGAGTTGGGATGCAGGCCTTCCTCACCGTTCTTACAGTAGGAGCAGGTTTCAAGGTTATGACCTTGAGAGAACAATGTGTTGTTGAGACCAATTTGACTGAATGTGATACTGAACCCAGTTGAGGGCTATATATAAACTTTTAAGATTCTGGTGGGCGTGGGCAGACATCTACTTGTCTTTCAGCCTCCAAGACAAGACTTGTGTGGAAATCCCTTGCATATTAAATCTGCCACCTCCAATCTGGAGTGGCCTTCCTGTACTGGGGCCAGTTTCAGATTTCATTTTGGAGTCTCCCAAGGTTTCCAACCAAGTTCCTATGTAGGAAGTTCATAGAAACAACCTCTGATTTTTAGTCACTTACAGTGATAATCCCAAGTATCTTGGTTTCTCTGTGCCCCTCTTTCCTTATCTGTAATTTCTATTATTATGGATTTAATAATCCCATTCATTTTGAGTACTGTGAGGCTTAAATGAGATGGGTTATGTTTAAAGACTTTGCAAACTGCATATGTAGTGTGAATGACTTTTAAAATTGTTACTATTATTTTGCCTTGAAAGTTTGTACTCTAAAGACATGAATATCTTGAAGGGAGAGTAAGAGCAATGGACAGTAACCATAATAATAGTTCTAATTTGGTACATTTAGAACCTGAATTTAGAAGACAACAACCTGTCATAGTTAGAGTTGAAACATTCTCAGTCAAAACTACTATGCCTGAGATTAGACTGTTTTTATCATTGAATTTGCAAATGGTATATTTATTAGCCTAGTTATGTGGGGGGGGAATCAATTCAGGTTTATTCCACTGTAGATGGAGTGGAGGCCTGTCCGTGGGGAGAGACCCATTTACTTCATGATGGCAATTGTAGTGACGCAGTTCAAGTGCCAAAGAAAAACATTCTCACCAATTTCTTTGTTACTGAAAGATGGACAAATCCCTTCTGTTGGCTTTTACTACTAATGCACTAAAACAACTTTAAAAAGATCCAATCTAACTCTTTTTCAGTAAATACCTATATTTACTATCACTTGCATAAGTGCATTGAGCTATCACCTATCACTCAATTTTAGAAATACCAGTCTCTCTCCCTCTCTTTTTCTCTCTCTCTCGCTGCGCCACCTCTCTCCTTTCCCCTCTTAACTCTGCATATGGGGATACATACATGTTTAAATCCCTAGAAAATGTTACTATGTCCCCGAATGAACTCATTACTCCATCCTGGTAGTCCCATGACTAAAAATGAATATTTCGATGTAGTCGCTTCTGAGCCGCTTTAAAATGCCACTAGTTGTTTCTCAGCAGGATTTTTAGTCTCTGCACACAATAAAAATGGAAAATGTTGAGACAAGTTTTGTTTTAAACTCAAATAGTTCTCCAATTTAAAAAATCCAATACAGCATGGACATGTTGCTAAGGTTTTCTATAGACCTTGGTAGTAGCATTTAAAGACTCCTTTTCTCAGCCTGCTTTTCTCTGAAGTGGCAATTCTGTCAGCCTTTGTCAGCCCTTCTTTGAAAAGAGGTTCAGTTTACATTTTTTTGGCCTATAAAATAACAATCATTTATAGCTCTCTAGAAACAGAGGGTGGTAGGCAGGATTTTATCTTTAAAAAGAAACAAACTTTTAAATACAGTATTATCGTAGTTTGAAATAAATGGAAATATGAAAAACATTTTTAACTTATTTAAGTATCAAAATGACTCTGTCTTTTATTCCAATCTGGTAAAGCAACCACATCTGTAAGAGAATGTATTTCTCTTTTACATTTGCATTTAATATGTAGTATATAATTTTGCATAAATGGTTTACAAAATGAATGACAATGCAGTTGTTGAACACGAAAATGACTTAAACCTGATTAATTTATAATTAGTCTATTCACACTCACTACATTTTAAATTAGGTTACATCATTTGTAAAATGAATACATTTTTAATTACAAAGCATGTATTTAAAATATCAATTAATTTAAGCAATGTATGTATTAAGAATAAAAATATTCTAAAGAGATTAAAAAAGATGAAGATAATTTTCTAACTTTATTTTTATTGTTGACACTCTTACAAGTGCCCCCATATCCCCCCTGTACCCACCCCTCCCCAGGCCCCGCCCCTCCTCCCCGTTGGCCATCACCGCAGACACATAACCAGTCGCATGACCAGTCCATAGGAACAGACAGCAGGGTTTTATCCTAAGAATAACTTGATTGCCAAAATACTTTAGGTCAATGTTCAAATGTGGAAATGGACATTTTGTGGCTGAGTTCGGAATACCTAGAATGAAAGTAAGCTCAGGAAATTACCACGAGGGCACGTGGCTCTTGGTAGTTTCAGTGGGTTCCACAGTCTCATCGCTTGTAAGAGCAATATAGTAAGTGCCCTACCCTAACAGCCAACACATAGTGTTTGCTTCAAGCCCCGTGCAGCTAATAATCTCTGTAGCTGGCCCTGGAGCCTCATTCTTCGGGGTACGGAGTTTGTTCCCGTAACCTCCACACTTTATATTTCTATGTTTGTTATTATTTTTTTAACCAGAGGCCTGGTTGAGCAACTGCTTAATACATACCTGAATTAAATTATTAATTCTGAAACCTGAAATGGTAAGCAAAATAAAGGAAACTTAATTCTCACATAGAGGGTTTTTTTTTTTTTTTTACTTGATTTTTCTGGTCAGGAGCAGAATTGGGTCTCATAGTAATAATCGTGGGAGCTCAGAAGTCCCTCTGTCCCTCTGAACATTATATAATCTCTGAGATGAAAATAGAAGGCTGGAATGCTAATTTTACAAATTGGAAAGAGAAATGCAAATGGGGAAAGTGACCTTTCTTAAAATCACTTCCAAGCTAGTGACTTAAGGAACTAAAAATGTTATCTTATATAATTACTTTTTTCTAGGTTATTTTCTATGGGGGTGCTTTCGCATTTGCACTTCTGTTTGTGAGTGGCAGTGAAGTGCCAGTAAAGGATACCATGTTTGGGAGGCAGTGCAAGTTAGTGGAAAGAATACTTGACCAGAAATAATCCCCATTGTACCTCTAGCATACCAGCTGCCTTTGGGTGAATCACAGAAGTGTTCCTCGGCTCATTTTACTCATGGAAAAAGGAAATAGTAATTGTTGTCCCTGTCAAGTTTCCAGAGCTTTGTGAGGACAAAATGGAATGTGGGTTCAAAAGTATTACATTGATCAAGGCAGAAATTGTAGATTACTGTTAAATATTTGAGTTGTGAATACAGAGAGGAACTGAGGAAATTTCTTTTTGGAAACAGCAAAGTTTCTTTTTCCTAAAACTTTGAACAAATACCCTGGGCCTGACTTTATTGCCCTGGGTGGGTCCCCATTCCTCATTCAAATGCTGTGGACAGGGGTAGGTGATGCCCTGACTGGTCAGGGTGCTTCTAGCACGGAGGAAGTCATGGGCTAGGAGTGGGGAGGGACCATTTTCCAGTGGTAAATGAGAGGGTTTTATTTTTTTTTTAAACCAAGGGGTAAGTCATTGATGGTGACAGAAACAACAGGTGTCCATTACAGTGGCACAGGAGGTCCTGCCTATCCAGGGCAGCTTCGCTATCCAGCCCCATCCCACAGCGGCCGCTCTTCACTCTTTGAGACATGCCATGCCCTTTTCCACCACTCTGCTTTTTCACAAGCTCATCCTATGACTGGAATGCTTTTTCCTCTCTTCTGTAGCTGCTGAGTTCCCAGTCAAATGCCATCTATTTTACGAGATCCTTCCCTTCAGTTGGTGTTGGCTGCTTTCCCCTCTGTGATCCAACAACACTTTATACCCACGTGTGTGACAGCATTTCTTTCACTGTATTGGGATTATTTGTCCCTTCTTCTAGTTTATGGGTACCTTGAGGGCTTCACCATGTCTGTGTATCCCCAGTGATGGACACGGACCAGGTGATTACATTTTTATTCCATGAATTTATAGAGCTAGAATGGTGGGGAGCTTTGGATTAATCCTATAATTTGTTTCGTCAAGGTTGTGATTCTCCATGGGATTTCTGCTACACTGCTCCTAAAGAATGCCTGGAAATGTATGAGAGCTTCGAGTTGTCCCAGTGACTAGAGATTGGGAGCAGTTGGTGTTCACTGAGCTGGAACCCAGGCATGATAAATGTTCTGCAATTCATGGGACAGTTTTGCACAAGGAGGATTTGTTCTCTCCAAATACCATTGGTTTACCTGCTGAGAACTACTTAACTAACCTACCTAGTCTAAAGCATAGAAAATAGGAGAATGATTTGATCACAAAATAAACTGTTTCTGGCTCCCATAAACCCTTTGAACACACTCTGAGTAGGAGAGCCTTATGCTCACTTAGCAGATGGCTTGAATGATGGTTATTTTCCTGTCCGCTAAATCCATTTCTATCCCTATTTCCCTTGTACCCTCTGTGCGCTAAGGCTCAAGTGCAAGACCGTACCAGGTAGAAGTGCAGGGTAAAGGTTTCTGTCCTCAGGCCGTCCTCCCTGGCTAGGCTTTCTCCAAGCCAGGGAGAGACACATGGGAATTAAGTTCCCTGTAATTCTTTCAACAAATACGGTAAGATAATTTGATGTTCATGTTTCATCCCCTGCGCAGAAGGCTGAGAGTGACTAATTGCAATGATCTTTTAAAATATCTATTTAGAGCAGGCCTTCTGGCTAAAGACATCTATGTGGAACTTGGCACATGGATTTAAATCCAGTTTTCTGTCATGAGGTGTCAGAACAACTAAATGCCTCTACTGTGGTCTTTTAGGTCTTATTCTAGAAAGTACATCTTTTTGTTCACTGCTGACACTGACGTGGTGGTGGAGTCCAGAATAGAGGATGTGTGTAAGGAGAAAACTTGGGAGTGCACTTCTTCAAGCAGGGTTCTTTGATTCTTTGCCTCAAAGGTGACATTTTGGAGAAAAGATTCCTGAAACACAAGTTCGGTTATTCATGTGGTTTATCATCATGTTATATGTAGCACAAAGTCTTGTCGAAAGAACTTACCAGGAGAGTCTGAAAGTTGGTATATTTCAGTTATTATTTGATAATGTTTCTTGAAACATGTTGCATGTAAAGGATACTTTATAAAACCAAATTCTGGTCTATTTAGTGTAAGTTTCTCTTTTTTAGATTCTCCCAGAAGTATAAAAGCGTCCACTGCTACAGCTGAACAGTTTTTCCAGAAGCTGAGAAATAAACATGAATTTACTATTTTGGTGACCCTGAAACAGACCCACTTAAATTCTGGAGTTATTCTCTCCATTCACCACTTGGATCACAGGTAAGTGTGGCTGTTGAAGTTTCCTTTGCTTTATTCTACCTGGTTAAATGAGCGCATTAAAGAGAAGTAAACAAGAGCAAGATATGTATGTCTAAGATTGGCTAAAAACAGCTAGACTAATTTTGCTACATTATGCAAAATCACAAACAGAAGTATTTGAGATCTGCCTAAAGGCAGGAGGGAGCTGTGCTTTTGATGTTGCTAAGAGCACACAGAAGTCACCATTCCTAAAACAAATTTATTAATCACTAAATTCTCCATGAGGTATCTTCCTCAATGTTAAAGTCAAACATACTTCTTAATTTGGGACTAGTTAGAGTCAAAAACACTGTATTCTATGTCTGGGTTTAGAGTTTAGATAGTCTTAGAATTTGAATCCCTGACAGATAACTTCTTTTTCAACACAAAATTTGTAGATTGCAGCAGTTAAAGCTGTTTTCTTCGATGTGTGTCTAATCAAAATGCTGTCTAGTATTTCCAGCTTCTCACATGTGTAGAAGCATGTTTAGGTGTCCTGTGAACAAAGTCTTATTTGCCTTTGTGACCTAAAATGATTCCTTCCTCAAAGAATAACCAGAGCTCTGCCAATGAAAGTTCCTTCACATTTATTATTTTGAATACCTTCATTACCACTTACTATCTGTGGACATTTGGCAAGTCATATAATCTCTCTGCACTTCATTTTTCTCATCTGTAAAATGAGGATAATAATAACTACTTTATAGTTGTTGTGAAGATTAAAGAGTTTGTACATGTAAAGTGCTTTACATGTACGAAAGTGTTAATGATCCTTTTCAGGTGTGGGCTGAAGCCTCTTGGTTTCTTTCATTAGAGACGAGGCCACCTTGGACTGAAAATCTTGACTAAGTCCTAAAGGGCAAACTGAAGCAAATACATGTGGGGAACAGAGTATAGCAAGATGGCACAGAGAGCAAGGTTCCTGATCACACTCCACCTGGCTTACTCTCAGGACTTTAAGGCTTTGCTGAGCTGTTATGACAGTGCCAGGACCCAAACCCACTTCTGATTCTTGAGTCCAGTGTTTTTGCTGGTCTACTGTGATATCTCCTAACCTCCAATGACCCTGACAGACCTTGTGTTATATATGGCTCATGTAGTTCTTTTTTCCTGTTATTGGTACTGAAGTTACCCTTTTTCCCCTAGTCTCAGTCTGACCCATCTCTTTGTCTTTACCATTTCCTGACACTTACTTATTTAGTTTCTGCCTGAATGTCTCAATTCTTTCAGACATGTGCCATATATTGTTGTCTGTTGTCTTTAGATAATACTGATGTTAGCTAAATCTTCACAGAAATGGCTGAAGAGTCTACCAGCTTTCTGCACTGTGTTCACATAAAGTTTGTGGTCTAATAGTTTTTCTGGCTATTGCATTTTCAAAGGGAAAAATAAAGAATAAAGAAATAATTCTAAAACATTGGTTCACTTATCCATCTGTGCAGGAAATGCAGAAGAGAAATATAAAAACAGTAAAGGCTTATTGAAAACCAATGTATATTTATAAATAAAAATGAATGAGAAAATTCTCCTAAATTCCTAAAGGATTCTGCTCTCTTCCATGTTTTACAAAACTGTAGTTCCTTCAGGATAAATAAAATCCTTTTGTTATCCCTTGGTGTAGATTTGGTACAGCCACCTGGATTATGTTTTGTAGTTTATAATATTTCTTCTTTATTTAAAATAGTCTTGGTATTTAGACACAAAATTTGTTTCTAATGGGGTTACTATTAGAAATTTTCCTGAGAGCCAAATATTGTTTATGCTTCCTACTTTGAATGCGTTGCAAAGAGCATACATGGAAATAGTTTGTGGCAGTGGCTTTGCAAGTAAACATAAAACCATCTTGTAGTTTGCCACCATTTTCTATATTAACAAATTTGAGGTGAGATAAATGAGTTGTTTTTTTTTTTTACTTTCTTAGTATTAATTAGTATACATTCTGGATGAGTAAGAATGTATTTATATATGAGGCTGGTAAACTGTACCTTCATATTTTTGAGTGCTTCTTATATATGAAGCCATTTCACTTTCTTGACATTACTAAGTAAAAATTAAATTTGCTGGCAAAGCTTGCTTGACTTAATGGTTCTGAACTAAAAAGATGACTGTTTATTATGGACCAAATGACTGACTGACATAACAGTTTCTACACTCTTTACTCTTTGGTTGAGCTTAATAAATAACATAGTTGGACTTGTGAGTTAAATAAATAACATAAATAATTGGATTTATGAGTTAAAACTTCAACCCCTAGTTCTACATAATTAAAAAAACTTTACTTATATTTTATTTTCTTAAAGTATGCTTTTATATCATTATTTATCCCTAAAATAGTATAGCTTCATGGTGTATTATAATACCTACCTTATCATTAGGAAAGTTGCAATGTGTATTCTAATGTGGTTACACATAAATATACCATTACCAAGGAGACATAGTGAGTTTCTCATTAAAGAAACTGAATTGAAGTTAAGACTCAGCAAACAAATATGATTTCTCATATTTCTTACAGATACTAAATTTGCAAATATATATTAATGGCATATTTTAATACCTTTTTCCTACCTAATAAGAGAAAGAAATTGATGTCTTATACTAAGATCTAGGAACACTTATCTAGTATAATATACGACAGATGAGGCTGGCGGTCTCAGTGCCATTTTACCCAATGACCCATTCTTTTCCCACAGAATGCCAGATGTGTCTGTGCTAAACGCCAAATGCCAAATGTAACATACCCAATGCTGAGGCCCGTTTCTGCTCCTGTGTTCTGGGCCCCTGCTCTGCTCGTGACCTGTGCAGCGAGAGCACACCACCCTCACGACTGTGGTTTTATGAGGCTTGTTATCTGTATAGTTAAGGTCTCTGCTCTTCCTGTTCACAATTTTTTGCTGTATTTGAAATTTCATCATGATATATAGTTTGGAATATAGTTTGGTGAGTTCTATGGAATATAGTTTGGTATATAGTTTAGAATCAGTTTGGTATGTAGTTTGGAATCAGCTTGGTGAGTTCTATGGAAAACATCTCATTGGGATTTGTATTGGAATTATATCACCTGTATAAAGCTGATATATGTTGAATGAACCTTTTTATGATATTCGGTTTTTTATGATTTACTTTTCTCTCCATTTTCTTTCACTTTTTTCTCCCATATAATTATCTCCATAAAGGGCACACACATATTTTGTTAGATTTATTCCTAGGGACGTTATAGGTTCTTAGGAATAGGTGGGGTCCTTAGTTTTCTTTCATATTTTCTAATTTGTAAAGAACTTATTTTACAAAGAAGTTACTGTATTACCAGAAAGAGGGTTCTATTTTATATCAAAAGTAACATCTTGCATAGTATTTAAATTTCTTTTTCTTTTGTCTTTTGGAGAATGTTGGACTCTTTGGATGCAACTCATAGTAATAAGAAACATTTTAAAGTGCCATAAAAGTTCATTCAATTCTCTGCTCTTCATCTGCCATACGCTGATATGTACTGACATTTCAGTGATCTTTTCCAAGATGAATGTTGAGGGATTATTGTAATATATTTAATTCTTTGGTATTAAAACTCTTTTACTTTAGTCTTCTAATGTCAATGTGAAACTTCCCAAATGCTCTCTAGGCCTTTGATCAATCACTTAAAATCATTTTACAAAGGACTCATTTAAAAATTATAATGGTCTAGCTACAGTTTATTATCAAGTGACAGGAAGTGGAATTCAGCTTATCTGTAACTCATCTTGCTATTTCCTTTAGTTATGGTGAAGGAAGCATCTTTTTTAAAAGGCCATGCAAAATATTATTTTGGTGTCCTTATGACAGTGGACTTTATGTTACCTCAATTACTTAAGAAATCTTATTTCCCTTGCTGTTGTATATACTCGAATTCCATTGATCTTGGGGAGGAATCATATACTTTTGTGGTTGAAACCATATATTGATACATTTTATAACAGCTGCACAAAAGTCATTCATATTTTGCCTCTTGTTTTTAGTGATTTTATCCATTGAGTACTTTGAAAGAAGGAGATAATTGGCATGCTGCCATCCTTCCTTTGTACTTTTACCTTTGGTTATTTAAAATTCTAGGTGTAATAAAATTATGTTTATTCTTGAGGATACTGAATGCACCACAGAATACATGAATTACTGAATGTTTCAGCTTAATTCATGTAATTTAGCCATTAAAAATGCCCTGAACAACACCAAAGGAAAGTAAAACACATATTTTGAGTGAACTACAAGGAAAAAATTTGATTTTGTGAATGATTTAAATTTAAACTACATAGTTGAAAGGAGTTAGCATTATATTTAAATACTTCTGGCTAATGTGACATGTGAAGAATTGCTCTTATTTCTAAAATTTATTGTTCTTTAAATATCAATGAATTTGTACGTTTTTATATATTTGTTAGTAAGTCATTGGTGTCTCTTGTTTGATGAGTGACTCTTAAATATTCTTTCCCTTTTTTATATGGGGGTCTTGTCACTTTTCTTGCTTATTTGTAAGAATTCTTTATATCTAAAGAATGTTGACTTACACAGAATAGTCACAGGGATGTAAAGTATGTACAACATAGGGAATACAGTCAATAATACTGTAATAACTATGTATGGGTTACATGGATACTAGATTTATCAGGGTGATTACTTAGTAAATTATATAATCCCTAATAACTGGGTTGTATACCTGAAACTAATATAATATGTTATATCACTATGTTATAATAATATGTTAGCTGCAATTGAAAAATTTTAAAAATTACAAAAAATATTAATGTGCTGTTAGTCATATATGCAAGAGTTTTCCCAGGTTAGTATTTGCTTTTAATTAAAAAAATTTTTTGAAATAGCTTCAATTTACAAAAATATTACAAAAACAGTACAAAGAACTCCCATATCTTCTCTTACCAGATTCCTAATTGGTAATATTTTTAGCTCATTTGCTCTCTTTCTAATTCTGATATGCCTTTTACCGATGATAATTAGCTCCATCACCTTTAAATACTCAAAACAAAGATACTCTTTTATATAACCAACATACAACCTTCCAACCAAGAAATCAACATTAATATGACAATATCATCCAACCTTCAGAATCCATTCAAATTGCACCAACTATCTAAATAAACAATATCTCTTTTTCCTTCTTGATTCAGGATTCTATCCAAGAACACACGTTGCATTTGGTTGTCATATCTCATAATCTCCTTCAATCTGGAGCAGTTCCAGCCTTTCCTTGGCTTTGGTATCCCTTGTGGTCTTACCAGCCTAAGCCCTTCATTCTGCAGGATCACCTTTGCCCTTGGTCCCTCTGATGTCTCCTCATCGCTGAGGCACGCATCCTTGTTAGGGATACCACAGAAGTAACCGCTCTGCTCAGTGCACCACATGCGGAAGGACGCTATGGCAACCTGTTTCACGGCCGGCCGTGTTAACCTTGACCACCTGGTCAAGCTGGTGATCTTCCAGGTCCCCCACTCCTTTTCCTCTTTAATTTGGGTTTTCATTTTACGGGGAGATATTCCAATTTTATCCCAATATCCTGTTCCTCATCAGACCTTCACCCACTTTCCTTAACATTTCTTGACTGTGTCCAGCTGTATTACATGCTATTGTTTTTTAGGACTTAAATGAAATGATAAAATTGAAAGTTGATACTCATTCTCACCCTTACATTTATTTTCTAGTATTATAAAAACTACTATTATGTATCATGTACAAATATATTCTTTAAAATAGTAACAAAATTTTTAAAGTGTATGTCAGCATTCACTATGTAGGACATCTTTAAATGAACTATTATATCTTTAATGAAAATTATTTCTTATACTGAGTGGAACTCAGAGAAAATAACATCTAATTTCTAAAAAGGTGATTTGCCTAGCTTTTCTACCTTTCTTTCGATAGCTTTATATACAATATTTCATTTATTGAACTAAAATACCTTTACAAAAACAAGATCAGATTGTATATAAGGTATTTTAGAGGAATATTTACTGAGGGGCTTTTACATTAAATCTGCTATGACTGTCCTATTTATGGTTTTTCAAAATTTTCATTTCACTTAGTTATTGAATTTTCATTTTTTTACATTTCTAATATGTTAACAATGCATGATTTTCACTTATAAAATCTGATTGTTTTCTATCAGCCAGTAACTGAAATAGATACATGACAAAATCCAATCTCCAACTTGTCAGAATTCAAGACCTATTGCAAGAGTTCTGTTCAATCACATTAAGAAAAATGGTGCTTATTTAAGGTCTTCATTTCTAAGTAGATTCAATAATGTAGAGTAAGATGAACTAATAAATATGAAAACAGTATAAAAATGTCTGGTGATGTAAAATAACAATTTGGGGGAAATAGAAATTCTTGATGAAAAAGGAAGGTCTACATTTATTGCAGATTATTATTCTGGGAGGTGTTATTCAGGAAAATGATAAAAATGAGGAAATAGGAAGCTCTTTGAGGTTCTGGACCTTGTCTCTTTTTCCCACTATCCCCTGTGTCTAGTGCAGTTCTTCCCATGTAGATGACCAATAGATATTTGCTGAATGACTGAATGAGAAATGCAGGGTGTCTGCTGATATTAGGTCTTGTGGTAGCTGGCTGATTTCTTAGGTGCACTGGAATGTTTTCTCTGCATTATAAGCATGGGCACACTTTATTAGGTCCCTGCCCTCTGTCAGGCAGTCCTCTAAACTCCTTACATGGATTAATCCACTACATGCTCATCACAATCTTGGAGTTAGGTATCATTATTATCCCTAGTTTACAGATAAGGAAAGGGGGCCCTGAGAGCTTAAATCTCATGTCCAAATTTACAATAAATGACTGAATCAGCATTTGAACCAGGCTGCATGGCACCAGAGCCCATTCTTCTAACCACTATCTTGACAACTCTTCCGTTTGCCTGTTTTATTTTGCATATCTTTAGGTACTGGTATATGTGTATTTTTATTATGGTATAATTGCTATATAACATTATTTTAGTTTCAGGTATACAATATAATAATTTGATATTTGTAGACATAGCAATATGATCACAATAAGTCTAGTTAACATGCCACCATACATAGTTATGAAAATTATTTTTTCTTTTTTTCTTGTGATGATGACTTTTAAGATCTACTCCCTTAGCAATTTTCAAATATGCAACGGAGTATTATTAACTATAGTCACCAAGCTGTGCATGACATCCTCATTACAGTTATTTTTATAACTGTTTGATTTTACAATTTGACCTCTTTCACCCATTTTTGCCTCTCCCTAAACCCCTCCCCCAGCAACCACCAATCTGTTCTCTTTCTCTCCCTAAGAGCTTGGTGTTTTTGTTGTTGTTTGTTTTGTGTTTTAGGTTCTATGTATAAGTTAGATCAGATTGCACTTGTCTTTCTCTGACTTATTTCACTTGGCATAATGCCCTCAAGTTGCGTCCATGTTGACACAATGGCAAGGTTTCATTTTTTATGGCTAAATACTATTCCATTGTATGCATTATATATATATCATATTATATATCACAATATATCACATCTTCTTTATTCATTCATCCATCGATGAACACATAAGTTCTGTCTATATTTTGGTTATTATTTGGTAAATAATCCTGCATTGAACATGGGGGGTACCTATGCCTTTATGAATTAGTGTTTTTGTTTTCGTTGAATAAATACCCAGAAGTGGAATTGCTGAATCATATGGTAGTCCTGTGTTAATGTTTTGAGGAACCGCCGTACCACTTTCCACAGTGGCGGCGCCTGATTACATTCCCACTCACCGTGCTCTCTGCTTGTCTCAGAGCAGCACTGTGGCCTTTCAACTTCCTTCAAAGCCCAAGAACTTGATTAACGGGCTTAGCACTGCTGCTTTCTACTGTTTTTGAAGACAACAACAATATATTTTTATTCTATTGGGATGTATTTATTTATTTCAACAGCATCATCATGGCATATTGGAAAGCTTGGCAGTGTAAAAACTATTTTGTCTTTTTATTTTTCTAATTGCCTCTTCGTACAAAGTTTATACTAATACTTAATAATAGCTAGAATTTGGGATCAGGTTGTTTTTATTTCCTCTAGTTTGGGGTGTTTGGTGCCTTTCTCAATTGTGTTCTCCAGGTAATAGGCTCAACTAAGAGCAAAATGTCCCCTCGGTGGACGACCCAAGGATCCCGTCGCCGTCTTCTTTAGCTCTTATTTATGCTGAACAGTCGAGAAGACAGGATGGCCTGTGAAGCAAATCAGAGAACAGATGCTGCAGCGCTGACAGCTTACTCTCCCCTGTGACTAATTCCTTCCTTTCAAATCCAGCCTGCCTGGAACTTCTAGCTGTCTTACATGCATCAGTGCTTTTCTTTTATTGTCTGCCCATAGTTTCAGAATGTATTACATGTAAAGCTGCTGAAGCTTCCTACGCAGGCCCACTTTTATCAGCCTCGAGAATTCCTATCGATCTGGAGGACCTTAGGATATAGCAAATTGTTACCTCAGGAGGAATGTTTGAAATCAGATAAGATACTGCATGGAATAATAAGGCACCCGAGGTCTCTGTGAGTCATTCATTCCAGATGGATATGTCCCTAAAAGTATCTTGAACTATTTTTAGGTGAAGGTAAAGATGAAAAGTTTCATTTTGAGAATATCATTTTCTTCTGAAAATATTGTTTGTTCTTTGAAATAGTGCAATTATACACACACCTCAATATACTTGGAAAACTACCTAAGTGTTTAGAAATTGAAGAGATTGTTGATATATTCTCTTGGGAATACACACACACACACACACACACACACACATACACACACACGCCCCTCAATTTATTCAAAAGTGTAGTAATATTCAATCTCTGTATAGATTAAATTTTTAGAGATCACCAAATTCTTTCCTTTAGGAAGAGTGGACTTAAACCTTTCTAACAGGTTATACTACATCCAGAAAATATGGGTTTTATTTTATTTATTTATTTTCACAAAAGATCTTGACTTGAGTAACCCAATTCGGAAATTAAAAAGTGATGTATTTACCATATTTTAAAATAAAATTAAGTGCATATTATCTTATATTCTAAATAAGTAACTGATTTAAAGTTTCCTCAATGAACATGTTATTCCCTTGTGGGTTGTGATTTACCTATCTATGTCTATACATTTTTAGATTCTTTCATATCAGAATTGGAATATTCTGAGAATTTGTTGTATCAAATATAATTTCAGTATTTTTTGAACTTTACCACTAACACTCATCACAGTTGGTTTCACAGATGCAGGGATAATTTGCTCTACTTCTCTGCAAAAAAAAAAATGTGGAATAGCATATACATTGAGTGAAAAAAGAAATTCATATTTTATATAGGTCTTTCAAAATAACTCTTAGGAGTTTCATCTTTCAATGCAAATAAAATAATACCTCAGTTAATAAATTTCTTGGGACCAAATGTATTTTATTACTTTATTATATCACATACACATGCGTGCATGCACACATCTCCTTAAAGTATTTTATTTTATTATTATTTTTTAACTTGGCAGAATGTTTCAGTTTTTATTTAGTGCCTTGACAAGCAACATTGTCACCCCATTGATCACAGGGTTGATTCAGCTGATCTGGCTGGCTAGGTGGATGTCCCCTCTCGCCCTCCCTCCCTCACCAATCCATGTGTTTGTCCTTCCTGAAGCTTCGTATTTGGTCGAAGAGTAGGACCTTCCCAACTAGAGGGGAGGACTGGTCTTTGTTCAAGGGTATATGAGTTGGCTGTGCTCCCCTGCTAGAGCCTCCAAACAAACTCTCAAGGTCCTTAAAGTATTTTAAAACAGAGCTGCTCATGCTTATATTTAAATATTCAAAGGTGTTCAAATTATCCTAATATATTAATATGAGTTGTGTAGAAAAAATTATGGGAAGATTCTAATTACAGATTCAAGTGTGGAAACAATATAGAAATGTGAAAACAATGACCATTTTTTAAAAAACTAGAATGTTTTAAGTTATAAAGGGGTAGTAAGTTGGAAAAGTTTTGGAAAGAAGAAAAAGAGACCCCTTCTCAGCCTACCACAGTTCAGTGTGAGCCTGCTTGAAGAGTTAGTAAAGGCTGAAACTGCTTCCTTCATGTCAAATATCATTAACATCCTTGAGTTCGAGCAGGGACTAGATGCAGAACAGCTTTGGAGATGCCATTTGGAGTGGGGTGAAATGAACCCTTGTCTATGCCTTGCATTCTCAGGAGGTGGGAATCTTGTAGTGTTGTACATGGCCAGTACTCATAGGTGATAAATATGAGTTGGGAATCACTAAAGAAATATTTTCCCCCTTATGTGGATATCCACTTGATCTTACACAGGGTTTTTTAAGGCCCATTATTTTCTCTTAGCATTGCAAAGTCACCTTTGCTATAATCAGTTGACCCTATTTGGATGAAGCTATTTTCAAACTGTTTAAATATATGGTTCCATTAGTCTGTTTTTGAAATTCACATGCCAGTATTGCACAGTGTTAATTACTGTGGTTTTATAATGATTTTAGATATGGTAATGTAAGTCCTCCAAATTTTGTTGCTCTTCTTCCAGCTCAAAGTATTGTTTCTTAGAATTTGTTTGTGTCTTACGTGCCTCATCATTAATAGTAATGAATTAGCTCTTTTCATGAGTGACCATTTTTTTTCTTTTATTGTAAACTCAGCTACGTAGGGTAATAAGATGGAGAAGTTGTTTTCAGGCTGTCCTGTTGGATACCAGGGCTTCAATCATGAATTAATTCCATTTGCTACTGATCTTTCCCCTTGGCGATATAATTTTGGCTCTTAGCTATATTATTTATGGGGAAGCTTTGTTATCCTTCCTGATCAAGCTACATTCCTCTTCTTGCAGCAAGATTTTTATAATAGTATTATAATTAGTTTTGAAATAGCTGAGCTTAATTTTCACAATAATGTGTTTATTATTGCACATCTAAGTTTCAGTGTTATTTGGCCTTCTACATTGTCTCAGTGCTCATAGTAAGTATTTGCTGGAATAAATGAACTAATAAATCATAGATTTTCTCAAATCTTCCTCTCTTTGTATTTTAATATAAGGAATGTCTCTGTTAGAAAAATGAAATGGTCTCAGAAAGTCATGAGTTGTTGGTCATTGGATATATTCAGACAAATAGGATGACCGTTTGGTGGGAATATCATAGATGAGAGTCAAGCATAGTTATTTGGGTAGATTCTCATTCAACTACTTTTTTCTTGAGATTCATGTTTGTTTCAGTTAAAATGCACCTCAACAATCTGCTGGTATTTAATTGGCTTGCAAGAGTATGTCATAGGAAGTACAGATTGTGACCAAGGGCATGTATGCAGTGCTTACTCTTCAGGAACTGTGCAAAGTAATCATATCACTTGTTTCACTGAATTCTTAAAATGATCATATTAGGGTACAAGTCTTATTATTCCTGTTTGTTTGGGGAGGAAATGAAGGCTTGGAGAACATTTTTAGCTTGCCAGGTTAGTAAACAGTGGAGACAAAATTAAAACTCTGAGGCCTCTTTAACTGCGGCATTAGAGTGCCTTGCTGATGACCAAATACCATTAAAATAAAAAAATATTCAACAAAAACACATCAGTATGGTTCTCCTGAGGGGTGCCCAAAAATACAGCTTTTCCTCCCCACTCTCCCATCTCCCCCAACATCTGAGGGAAGAATCACTGGAAGTGGCAAGGTGAAACAGCCGATTTTCTGTAACAAAGGAACAGACCCACCTAACAATAATTTTGGTCTTACCACTGGTCTTCACTTTTCACATTTCATTGGTTATGCTAGGGCCCATGTGATACCAGTGCTGTCAACTAACCGTCTCACTTAAAAGTGTATTCAAGTAGCTTGTTACTCACAGATTCAGCTATCAGAGACTGGACTTCATAAATGGTTCCTAATTGGGATTATTGACAAATAATAAAAGTAGCTACCGTTATGAGTCCTTACAGTGTTTCAGACACCCTGCTTTATATGGATTTTCACATGGAGCTCTCACAAGGAAACACATCACATGGAGTTTCTCACAGCTGAGGAAACTGAGACAATGAGAGGCTGGATCATAGGCAGTGAGAGACTGATCTGGATTTTCAGTTCCAATGCCCGTACATGTCACTCTTTTGCAATTGCGCCATCCGTGAACTACACTAAAGATATATTTGGCACTAGAGGTGCATGTGGCTTTTTTTTCAGGTGACTAATTTACAACTGGTTTTTAGCTTAATGTATTGAGATGATCTGATCTTTCTTCTATTTAGGTTTAATTTAAGGCAGCAGAAAAATTCTCATCTCATGCTGTGTGCAACCTTTTTGTCAGATGAGATGTGACCTTATTTTTATCCTTTGATCTTGAGTTATGAAGGAGGCTGTTAAAATGAATGATGTCCTGCCACTGTTGCCTACTTCTCTGAAGCTTAATCTTAAATTAGTTTATATTTCTGTCAATGCAAAAGATATTTGAGTAACAAGGCCATAAATTATTATAAAGGGTGAACTTTATTTCTGATTTTAGTTGTCTCTCAAAATTATGAATAACAAATCAGGGAGACATGGCATGTTCAAGTGTGATAGATTATCTTCTTGGGATTTAAAATGGGATTTTTAATTTAAGGTAGTAATTACCCATTCAAGAGAAAAGGGAAAACAAAGGACAATAAAAAGAAGGTTAAAAAAATCACTCATAGTTCTATCACTCACACAATCACTTTTTAAAGTGTCATTACATTTTATTCTAATTACATATTTTTCCCATGATCACAGTGGTATTGTATCAGTTAGGTTCTTGGTTGTGAAATGACTTTGGATGTGGTAGATGGGAGGGCAGCTCACAGAGCTGATGGGAGCCCAGGGCGCCAGAACTTTGAACAGACAATAACTAGAGGCTCCCTGACAGGCCAGCAAACAGGAAGCCAGGTGCAGCGTGACCTTAGCATAGGGGAGCGGGATGCTGTGGGCCCGGGCACAGCGCAGGTTCTCCTCCCCTCCCTTCCTTGCTGCTGCTTAGGATTCTGGGTATTGAGAGCACTGCCGGATTGCGAGGGTGTCATGGGCCTGCCCCGGGCCGGGGCAGGGCTGAAGGAGGAGGGAAGATTTGACCTCTTAGCTTTTTGAAATGAGAAAGATAGCTCATGTACTATCTTTATTGAGTGTTTTGTTTGTGCACGGTAATTTTCTAAGTGCTTTCTTAAATGAACTCTTTCAACCCTCACAGCAATCCTTTGAGGCAAATAAGATTCACATCCCCATTTTACAGCTGAGTAACCAAATGAGGTACAGAGAGGTGAAGTGGCTTACCACTGCTGTGAGGGTATGAACCCTCAGGCTTTTGGAGGGCTTGGGTGTGTGACCACTTTGTTCTGCTGGGCCCTGGGGCAATGGGGGAGGAGAAGCAGCCCTTTCTTCCACTGAGATGTCACCCAGTGGGGGACATTGGATTTCCAGATATAAGTGTGACTGTTACTAGAAAAATGATTCATTAAAATAGGTCCAGTGTTCATTACAGATACTTTTTAATTTAAATTATATAATAATCATATATTCCAGTAATTTAATGTCTCCAAGTTTATACATCTTAGTAGTGACTGGTTTTCAAGATACTGGATCAACTACTTTTCAACCTGTTTCTCTCATTTTAATGAGAACCAGTTTTTAGCAAATGCTAACCATATGCTAGATACACTTTTAAGTGTTTTACCTCTTTACTTATTTTTGTCTTTATTAAATGTTTTTGTGTGTTATATATCTATTTCATTTTATTAAAAAACTAAGTGAATGATGCTAATGAAAATGTAACTTTTGGTCATATGTTTAAGTTCTCAAAGGTTGTTCTTGTTTATAGGGTATAGTGTCAACTTCATTGTTATTAAAGGCTACTTTAGTGCCTCAAGTTCAGGAATTCAGTATTGGTACTATTTCCAATAATAGCAGGAGGAGGACAGCAATAACAAGGTTCATGCGTCAGTGGGTTAAGAACCGACAAGTATATAGCAATAGGCCAGTGTGTTTGCTGATGTTAATTTTTTTTTTAATGCAAACACCTCTCTATCATTATAGAATTCACTAGTCGAATTGATTAAATAATGAATACTTGTCATCAAATAATAATATAGAAAGGATTCTCTAGTTGGTATTTTTTTGTATCAAAAACTAAACAAGTTGGCATTTTATTCTTAATAAGTTCTATGATTTATGTTCTTGACTACTTGGTTTATTTTTTAATCTTAAAACAGAATTTTACTGTATATTACATTAAAAATTAATGCATAGTTAATTAAGAAAATTCAAGGGTATAAAAATTTATGATTCTTCACATCCTTTTCCCCTTAATTGTACCCCCCTGAGATAACTACTGTTAACATTTGATGTGTATCCTTCTTAATCTTTTTTCCTGAAAACACACACAGGTTTTGCAAACAAAATGGGATTCTATAGAGGTTTTTTTGGTTTTGTTTATTAGTAGTAAACTATGGCATTGTTTCATTTGGGAACGTCACTCTTCTGTGGAGTGACATAGTGTTCCAGAATGTGGATGTGTCACAGTTCCTCTATGGGTGAAGAGTTGGTATTTTATCAGGTTTTCATTATTTTAAATAAATCTGCAGTGAGAACCTTCTGTATATATCATTGTTAATTTGTGCTGTTGTTTTGCAGGATAGATTTTTAGATTTGAAATTGCTGATTTAAAGGGTATGCACATTTAAAGTATGGATAGTTTTACCAAACTGCCTTTGGAGAGGTCGCAGTAAATTTATTTTGCTACAAATAGTGTATCAGAGATGTTTATTTTTCTGCATTCTTATTGACACTGGATATTACCTTTTGATTATTGCTAATCTGATTAGTAAATCCATTACTTGCCTTTTCTTATTGATTTGCAGGTGCTTTTCATTAACCTCTGATATATACCATGTATTTAATCTTGTCTTACATAATGTTATCTGCTGTTTAATTTTATTTATATTGTTTTTCCTGTTGAGAAATTTTTAAATTTTATAAAGTTAACATGTAATTGATCTATTTTAATTTATGATTTCTGTTTTATTTTAATTTCTTGCTCTTTCAGTTATGGTTATTTTCCATCTTCCACAGGCTATTCCCAGCAGTACACAAAAATGTTCAGTATTGAAATGAAAATGAAGGAAAATCTCTCTTGATTACGTGTTTTTCAGCAGCGGCCTTTCTGTTTCTCCTGAGTTGTCTGTACTTAATTCTCTTTGCCCATTCTCTCTTGAGCCTACTTCAAGAAGGCTTTATTTTCCATAAAATTTTCTGAAACAGCTTTTAGGTCACCAGAAATTTCTATTTTGCTAAATCTAGTGGTTAAGTCTTTATCTTATTTGACCTATTAGCTGCATTCGATACAGTTCATTGCTCCCTCTTCCTTGAGGCATCTCCTTCGTCACTGAGCCTTTGGGGTACTACTTGCACTTTTGCCCCTCTAACCTCACTAGCCAGACTTTTTTTTCTGGCTTCTTCTCAAAATATTAAAATGTTCTCCTTTCATCTATAATAATTCTCAAGGTAATTACTATGCCTTCGTGGCTTTCAATACAATCTACATGCCTATGACTCCCAAATTTCTGTCTCCATTATGGACCTGTTTCCATCTCAACCATGTCCTCTTTTTATTTAATGTTTTTATTCTGGAATGTAAAAGCTCTTTTCAATTAAAGTATAGTTGACATACAATATGATATTAATTTCTAGTGTACGACATAGTGACTTGACATTTCTGTACCAAGTGATCACCATGAAAAGTCTAATAACCACCCACTACTATACAAAGTGATTGCAATGTCACTGACTGTATTCTCCACGCTATACTCTACACCTCTGTGACTTATTTATAGCTATAAGTTTGTAACTCTTAATCCTCCAACAACATGAATAGACCTAGAGGGTATTATGCCAAGTGAAGTAAGTCAGAGAAAGGCAAATACTGTATCATTTTCCTTATGTGTGTAATCTAAAAAGCTAAAGAAATGAACAAACAAAACAGACTCTTAGATACAGAAAACAAACTGCCAGTTGCCACGGGTCAGGCAGCAAGGGGACGGGTAAAAAGGTGAAGGGGATTAAGAGCTACAAACCTACAGACCTACGTGTCCTTTTGAGTGTTCACGAGGCTCCTTAAACATAAATATCTAAGTTTAAAACTTGATTCAAATTACCTTAGTTTTCTTCACTTGAGAATTTCTTGATTTTTTTCTTCATTTCTAAGTATATTTTTTCTGGTGTAGTATTCTTGGCTGACAGATTTTTCTTTCATCATATGAAAAATATTGTGCTACTTCCTTTCGTTTCCATTGTTTCTACTGAGAAGTCCACTACCATTCTAGTTTCTTTTTCCCGATACATAATGTATTGATTTTTTACTGTCTGCTTTCAGTATATTTCTCCATTTTTAGTTTTTAGAAGTTTAATCATGATGAGTACTTCTTTAAGTTGATTTTGTTTGGGGCTTACTTAGATTCTTGATTCTGTGAGTTTATGCCTCTTGGCAAAACTGGGAAGTTTTCAGTCAGTATTTAGTCAAGTACTTTTTCAGTCCACCCCCTGTCTCCTTTTTTGACTCTATGTATACATATTTTAGCTCTTTCGTTATGGTCTCACAGGTCTTTGAGACTGACTATTTTTTAAAAATCTATTTTTTTTCTATTTCTCAGATTGGGTAGTTTTTATTTTAACTTTCAGTTAACTGATTCTTTTGTTTGATGCCCTCCATTCTACTGTTTAGCCTACACTTTGAGCTTTTTATTTCAATTATATTTTTCAGTCCTAAGACTTCCATTTGGTTTTCTTTTTTTGGCTCTTCTATTTCTTTCCATAGGTTTTCTGTTTTTTTCCTTTGTTGTTGTTTCAAGTGTGTTCAAATATATTTGTTATTGGTTTGCTTTATCAATGATTCTGTAAAATCTTTGTCCAGTAATTTAGCATCTCTGTCCCTTGCTGTTAATATCCATTGACTGTCTTTTGGTCATTGAATTTGAGATTTTTTTGTTCTTCATATGGCATATGATTTTCAATTTAAACCTGCTCATTTTTGTATCATATCCTGAGACTTGTATCGTATTTAAACTTCCTGTTTTATCTAGATTTCTCTGTCCCTGCTCTGTCAGAGGATGGGAGAGTACCTTCTTGTTACTTACAGGTGGAGGTAGAAGTCCAGTTTCCCTACTTGGCCTTCTGTTGAGAATTGGGGGGGAGCTTCTGTTATTTCTGGGTGAGGGTGAAATTTCCAACTCCCCACATGGTCTCTGTGGACACTGTGGTAGGGATCATCTTATTAATATTATGTGGAGCTGAAAGCCCTGCCTCTCCGCTAAGCTGCCTTTGACACCATCCGAGTCGGGAGGGGGCAACGTGCTTTGTTACTACTGCCAGGTAAGGGTGGGAGACCAAGTTTCTTCTCATGTGGTATCCACTGATGCCATGGGAGGCTTTATGACGGGCCAGTTGAGTTAAAAGTCTTGTCTCCCTACTTGTTCTTCTCTCCCACCACCCTAGTGGAGGCTTCGGGTATATAGTTTCTGCCTCAAGAGGATGGAAACTAGTGTCCCCTCTTCTCCTTTGTTGGCATGGTTGAAGATGTGACCACAGATTTTTTTCTGTGGTGTTTTACTAGAATAGAGTGATTATTCTCTAAAAAGCTTTTATGTTGCTGGTCTTTCCCTTTTTTGGTACTTGGCCTAGAGAGGGCAAGTTCTTTTTTTGTTTGTTTGTTCTTTCTGCATCTGTTGGTATTTTCAGGTCGCTGGCTTCTTTAGTTCTAAGTCTTGATATGTGAAGCAAAAAGAAAATCCAGGAAACTTACCATTGTTTTGTTCCTCAGGTCCTGAGGTCCCTCACTGGGTTTTTTTTTTCTTCCCTCCATCTTTCCGACCCTTCTTATGTTCATTTTATAATATAATGTCTAGTTGTATTTAGTGGGAGGAACAGGGAAAGCATATCTCCTCCATCTTTCTAGAGGCAGAGATCCTATCAGTCATATTAGAACTTGACCTTCAATGGGCTCCATATGGCTCTTCTCTGCGCAGGTACCTGGAACTAGAGAGCAGTGGCCACCGGAATGAAGTCAGACTGCACTACCGCTCAGGCAGTCACCGCCCTCACACGGAAGTGTTTCCTTACATTTTGGCTGATGACAAGTGGCACAAGCTTTCCTTAGCTATCAGTGCCTCCCATTTGACTTTACACATCGACTGCAATAAGTAAGTGAAATATTCTCAGTTCAGGAAATGGAAGATTCTAAGAAATGTCTGCTTACATTATTTACCTGATGTTTCTTGTTTTCAGAATATATGAAAGAGTGGTGGAAAAGCCCTCCACGGACTTGCCTGTGGGCACAACATTTTGGCTGGGACAGAGAAATAATGTCCACGGATATTTTAAGGTATGTTTTGACTAAAGTTTGAGCATAAAGTATCAATATAAATGCTTTCTAATGAATTTGGAAAATGACATTTTGCTTTTTATGGTGTGAAACAAAGTAATTTGATTTGTGTAGTTTTTCCTATTTATATTTATCTTTATTTTTGGGGTTTTTTTTTTTCAGTGCTGGTGTTGTTAATAGCTGACAAACCCTCCTTTCTCTTGTTTCCCTATGAGCTTGGTCTTCAGACATTACAGGGAAGATCCCAGGCTGCAATCAGGGCAGTGAATATATCTTCCTTGAAATTAGACATTCAAAGTAATAAAAGTCTAAAATGTTAGTATACAAATAAACTCTCCACTACTGAAATATACCATTTGATGATACTTTCACAGGGATGTTATTAACAGAGTATTGAAAGCTTTTAATAGTCATTATTCATGGTCTCCTTACACTCCAGAAAGTGAGAAATATATATGCACAGATCTACCAAAGCTAAAAAGCAATCATAATTTATATCTTTTTCTTTAGTGTCTACTTAAGATACACACTCTGTAGAATCTCATCATTGTAGAGGATCTAAAAGACATACCACTTAGTTTTCTGTATTTAAAGGATAAAGAAATAAAGTCCAGGAAATTTCTTGGCTATAAGCCCACATGTGTCATCATTTTTTCCCCAGTGATTGTGATATAGAAGTGGCTTGGTAAATGGTTGTTAAATAAACGACTGAGAGATGATATGTACAACCTGTGGGTTTTTAGGTAGAGTAGGTACCAGTAACTTTAAAATTGTATTCTAAGCAAGGTATATAATCATAGGAAGGTGTTTTGAAAGCATAAACATTGTCTGTTACCTGGAAACCAGGTGCTTTGAATATGTATTTCACCTAATCCTAGCCTGGCTGACTTTGATGCTCAGGGTTTTTTTTTTTCCTTTTACATATGCATTAACCTGCTCATAGAGGTTAAGCAGCTTCTCCAAATCTAGTCATGGGGAATTGATCCCATTTTTGCAAATCCTGAAAATTTAATGCCCTTTTCTCATGTAAGGGATGGCAAATTTGTGCTGTGAGCGCCAAGCCTCTTCTCTAATCATATCAGCCTTTCCCGTGGAGCCCAGATGTGGCCTCAGAATCCTCCTCACACATCTATTATGTGTGCTACTCGAGGGATCACACTTTGTATTGTGGACTGTGGATGGCGCCTACTAGATTTGTGCAGTGCATCCATATTTACATGGTAACCTCATTTCTATGCTGCCGCTTCCAAATGATAGGAGTTTGTATACAAATTGTCTCCTTAATCTAAACCCCAGCAAACAACAGATCCAGCGGTTGCTACAGTATACTAAAATACTCATCATTCACGTTGACACATTCTTTTTGTGCCATGCTATTAATCAGGTTAAATATATAGGAGATATATAGGTCAGTATTTGGTAAATCTTTGTTCAAAATTGTCTTGATAATATGTTGATGCTGTCAGCCCTGTCATTAGACATTGTGTACATTTTTCAAAGAGATTAAGTGAAATATTAGTTACAGAAAACATAAAGTTGATAAAGGAAAAGAGAAGGGTGGCAGAGGAAAGGGACAGCTGGAATGTGTCTGATGAAGTCATTACTGAACCACCATTTGACCTTTGCTTTAAGTCTCCAAAGCTGGATGATCATTACTCCTTAATGACTAAGGATGCATGTAAGTTTTGCCTATAAACATGTAATGTGGCCTTTTCTGGGTGGTTGTTTTTGTTTTTGTTTGTTTGTTCTTTTGTTTTTTTTTGTAAAACAGGTTATTTCCAGCTGACATTTAATAAATGTTCATGCTAAACTTTCTGTACTCTTAAGGTCTTGTCACTGAGTCTTGCACAGCTGTTCAGTACACCTATTGTCCTTTTTGAGCTGAGAGATTCATTTTAAAAGATCCAACTGAAAAAAAAGAAGTGCTCAAATGAACATCGCTTTTATACTCAGTTTTTAAATTTTTTTTCTTTTGATGGTTGCAGTTAATTTAAAATTTGTATCAATCTCACTGTTGCTGAAATCAGACGTAATTTTCAGGTTGATTTTTAAAGGTCATTCTGAAGCCTTACTTCAGTGGCTAACTACAAATAGCTGCTCCAAACGACGTGACTATTGCCTGCTAATTGTATCTTGACATTTGATCTTAAGGCTTTAAGCATATTATCAATAAGAGAGTCCATGGGTAATCATCTATTTTTCCTTATATATTTCTTTCTCTTTGGTTTAAAGTCAAAACAATGTATTAAAAAAGATTTTACTCAGGGATTTTGGCGATTCACTTCTGTAATGTTTTCTTTCATGAACTTGATTGTGGAACATGATTTGGGTAGATAAAAGTAACATATTTTTTATTTAACTTTTCACACACAGGGTGTAATGCAAGATGTACAATTACTTGTCATGCCCCAAGGATTTATCGCTCAGTGTCCAGATCTTAATCGCAGTAAGTCCCATTAGCTTTTGCACAGTGTGAGGAAAAGTGTGCTTGTTGCTTAATTTTGTCTGGGATGTCAGTTTGAAATTAAAGTTCCCATATATATGAGTTGTCAGCATAGACTTAACCAGGCTGAACCCCGTATGAATACAAATTGAACCCCTTATAAATACAACTTGACCAATGTAGTGTTTGCAATTTCAGCCTGTCCAACTTGCAATGATTTCCATGGACTTGTGCAGAAAATCATGGAGCTGCAAGACATTTTAGCCAAAACATCAGCCAAGGTAAAAGCTACTTAGAAATACATTGTGGGGGAGATAAAAAAAAAATCCTTGAGGTTCCTTATAGTTCTTTTTATAACCACAAATGTTTACCTTTGAGACTTTTCTTAGACTATACTCTTTGCTAGGGATAAATCTAAATCTAAATTCCTGACTAAGGAAAAGGTTTATAAATATTCAAACCTTGGCCATCCGTGTAACAAATGCTTCAGTAAATCAGGAATGAGGCAGATTACCTGTTTCATTCACTGTTATTACAATGAGATTTATTGCTTAATTTAGTATTTACTTTACTGAGTTTTTCTTTACAAGGAAGGAGACGGGAGGATGTTGTAAAACTGTGAACCCTGGGATTATGTCAAAGCCGTGGTCCCACAGATGCTTACTACCACTGTGCTGCAGTTGTAGGACGACTCACTGCCTTAAGCATGTCTAAAGTTTACCTACAATTTCATCAGACTGCTGTCATTGGGCGTAGAACTTACAAATAACTCGAAAGCTGTGTTGTATGTGGATGATTTCTGACACAATATAAATTTTCAAATGTATGATTTCGCTTGAGTAGGTATATTCATGAAACTGAACATTTTTAAAAATGGGAAGTGCCTCCCTGTATTGTGAGTGATGCCATTTTGACATAGCCTTCATTTATAGCTTATAAATTATGCTTCTTTTTCAAAGGCAGGAATGAATTTACAAAAATAAGAGGGGGGCGGGAATCCTTTCTTTTAAATTAAAGGCTTAAGTATATTTATAACAAATACAAATAGTTGGTGGGCACAGCCATCATTACCTCTGTACAGAAATCAGGTGGCTAAGAGAGCGTTTTGCACGTACGCCTGGCTGGAATGGCGAACGATGTGAACCCTTCCTTTGTGCCACAGCTGTCTCGAGCTGAACAACGGATGAATAGATTGGATCAGTGCTATTGTGAAAGGACTTGCACCATGAAGGGAACCACCTACCGAGAATTTGAGTCCTGGACAGATGGCTGTAAGAACTGCACATGCTTGGTATGGCTTTTCCTGGATTTCAGACTCAGGGAACTCAGCTGCACCCACTCTTTAAAAATTTATTAAAATAATGTAATCATGAAAATTTCAAGACCCATTTCCTCAAGACATAATACCAAAGTGCCAACAAACTCGGTCAAATTTAAAGAACTGTGTGTTACATTATTAAAGACACTTCCTAGCCTATAAAGATTGTTATGGTTTAGGAATGCTATGAAATTTAAATTTATTGGTACACACATGAAGTTAGCAATTTAAATTGGTTTAGTAATGTGATTCTCAAGGGATTCTATCCTGTTATTCTTAATATTTCCAAGATTTTTCCCATCATGAACTTATTAATGTATTTTAATAAAACAAATTAAAGGCAGCATGAAATATTGTGACCAGATTGGTCCATGTAAACAAATAGTGGAGTTTAACTAAGATAATCTCTAAAAGTTTGCTAATGTAGTATAATACAAATTAGGGAGTTTAAATAAATATGATTTATCTAATTGCTCACTAGTAAAGTAGAATATTTAGTGCATCATTGTTTCAAAAATATATGTTCAATTTCAAAGAAAAGTTCACAACCAGTTTGGTTTAAAACTTTTAACTTCCACATGAATTTAACTGTCAAAACTGGTTTACTGGAAGGAAATCAGAGGTCTCTGTAAATTAGTCTTCAAAAAAGTCTTCAAGTTCATCAAGTTTATTCCAAAGCAGAGAATCATGCATGTAAAAATGTCAAAGGTAGCTCTGAAATAACCATATGTGCTCACACATGCATGTGTGTGTTATGTGACTTCCATTCAGGGACATATTATGTTCCTATGATAGTTATAGCACTTTACAAATACAAAGCCTTCTCAAGTTGTTAATAGGGGGTCAAAAATCAAGCTGAGTAAAATGAGATGTGGTATAGTGAGGTCAATAAAATGACTAGAAAAGCATCTAGCAGCCTGGGAATTCTGGATGACCTTCAGGAATCAAATTCCTTGCCACTCTGTCTGCAGTTTGGCACCTCTCGGGGACTGTCAGCAGCACTTCAAGGTGGTAATCTGTCCCATAGTAAGCACCCCTGAGAAGATTCTGAATCCTGAGACTGGGTCTTTAGGATGGTAGCAGTTGTTCTCCTGGTTTATTGGTGCTCATCTTGTGAGTGATCTGGGGAGATATGAATGTCCCCAGCTTACCCTTAGCCTGCTGTTTCCTGGTCATTGTGTGCCTTTACCTCTACCCATGTCCTCACCCACCTCACTACACAAGGTGAGAACTCAGGCTCAGTTATGATCAGTTGCTGGACAGAAGATGGGAACCAGTCACCAACTCTGTTATAACCCAATTAATATTACTGTGGGTCTCTGTGTTATGGGTTTTACTGTGTTACGGGTTGTAATAACCAAACAGGATAGTGGTACTTATGAAATTTTATAGGAAGAGTTTAAAATGTAAGAAACAGACTTAAAATTACTTGAAAACTACCAAACTGCAACTTGTAAATTCCTTAAATATTGTCTCCTCTCAGAACGGAACCATCCGGTGTGAACCTCTGATCTGCCCGAATCCTGTCTGCCCACTGAAGTCGGCTCTCGCATACGTGGACGGCAAGTGCTGTAAAGAATGCAAATGTGAGCATAACTTTTGTGATGAATACTGCTTTGACAAAAATAAAGCTTTGTATTAATAAATGTTCACCCATCACTGGTTTAATTGGGGCAAGCGAAATAACTTCTAGAAATGATGGAAAATAAGAAGAATACCTTCTCTATTTTGATTGATCAGTTCTTTTCCATTGAAAATTCTCTCCTTTATTTTAGCATAAAAATGTTTTCTTGGAGGAACCTATTCTATATAATGATAATAACAGAAAGTTGTGTAAGAACTTTAGTGGAATGTATTTCTCTCCTTATACTGCTTGATATAACTACCTTCCAAATAGGTCAAGAATGATCTACTTTGAGCCGTGATAACCAGGAAAACCCATGATACAAGTGGCATTCAACAACAGATGATATGCCAGCTTCATTAGCTCAATCCACAGAAGTCCACATTATGATAGGATCATCCAGCACGGACAAGGCCATGGCCTCTAATTCATAAAAGGCTCACTCCCCTGAGTAAGGAAACTGTCCTGCTACTCAGCAGCAATGCATTCGCTTCTGATGTCAGGAAATGCTCTTTGAATTAACAGCTATCTCGAAGTGGGTTCTATATCATTCATTCAGTAACAGAAAGCATTGCATCTGTGCTTCTTACACTCTAAAAGACTGCCCTTCAATTCTTGTTTAAAGGAGCATTTAAAATTTAGCAATTGTTGTTCAGAGAAATAGTAACATATATGAAAAGTAAGTTTTTATAAAGTGTGTTTGTAGAATATATAGGGAAGGGAGGGGAAGAGGGTAGAAGAGGGAGAGAGGACGAATGGCTGCTTTTGCTAAGGTTGTCAGGCATGTACCCCATGGCCGTGACCCGCACTGTGCCTTACTCCTGCCTCTGCAGTGTGCGAGGTACTACTGCTGGTGAGAGGGGCAGCTATCAGAAAAAACCAGGAAGTAGTTTTGTAGTTCATTGATTGAATTTCCTAAGGAGCTCATTTATATTTAATTTTATTAGACTTTACATTGAAGGCAATTCATTTCATTGAAGTATATTAGCCTAGTCAAGTAGATTCATCTGAACCAGGAAGGATTCAATGTAATTGTCCTTATGTGTCACTACCTAATTTCCTTGGTGAGGAGTAATCTGAATTTTTCCTTAAACTTGTCTTAATAACTACCAGGTTATGGTGATGTTCAGTAATTTTCTTTGTAGAGAGTTGGAGGTAGGAGGAAAATGACCCGCTCTAGGGTTTTATATTCATAACATGACAATAGCAGGAGTCACCCTTTTTGCTTTAACTTCTTTTATCTTTTTTTCCACCGATACTTTTATATTGTTACCTGTGAATGTGATAGGTTTGCATTAAGTGATGTCAGTTTCATTGAGCGGGCTGATTGAAATAATGGGTCATCGTGATAGATGCGTTAGCCAGAAGTACTGAATTACAATTCTGATTTTACCATTTGTCTCTGTTACCAACAGTGAGCTGCCCACTAAATCAGACTATAAGTGAAATCTTCCCAAGAACATGCAGTTAGGCTCACTGAAATGGTAAAATATTTTGAGATTCATTAATGCGAAGTGCTTTTGGCAAACTTTGGAGTTAATGATTGAAAATCAACTGAGTTTGCCTCGTATATAAAATAGTGTAAACTGCATATAAGTAATCAGTATGGAGACCATATCACTGAAGAAACACCAAAATAATTCATTTGAGTCTTTTATTTTATATGGTTTAAAATATTAAGGACAATGTGACTTTGTCTTTCTGGTCATATTCAGTGACATTAGTGCCGTGGGATGCAGAGGATTTGTGCCTCTGTTTGTTTGTATTTTGAGTATTTGAACTTCCAGTTCTGATGAATTCAGCATTTTGTGAGAGCTATCAAGATATTTTCATAGAAATTTTTTCCTAAGGGAAAGAAGCATTTAATTTATATGGTAAATATTCTTAGAGGCTTTTTGGGAATGTGTCTCCACATGCACAATTTTAAAATCAGTCAATTTACTTTACTTGATAAAAAATTTACTTTTTAAAAGATAAATAGCATTTAAAATAAATTTAGGAATCATTAACTGATTTGTTTACATTGTTCAGATTTTCATTTGTCCGAAAGTAAAAGAAGCCAATAGTTATTCATGTGTGTATTTCATTGTTACATATAAGAAGGAAACAACACATTTTCCTATGTTAATTTTTCCAGCTTATCATTGTTATGATTTATGAGAACTTAATTTCAACTGACTATATTAAGTTCTAGGATTTTTACCTCTTAAAACAAAAACATAAGCCTTCCTTTTATACACTGCACTCATCCTATCATTGAAACTCCTTTGCTCATAGCCTTTTTAGTGACATAAAATTAACAAAATCTATTCTTTAGTGATAACTGTTTAAAAAGATTAATCACTTACTGTTTCTAAAGCCCTTGGAAGGTGAAACACATAACCTAACTGCAGAACATTACTCTGTCAGGATTGAAACTAACAAAGCAAGTGCATGTAGCCAATCACTTTATGATGTTCTTTATTTAATGCTTTCAGACTTGCTTCTTCAGGGTTGTTCATGCACCTCTGAACAGCCCTATTTTGCTGTTGGCTTAGTATTTTCCCTCTGTAACTTCAGCGTCAGCCCTCTATCTAAATATAAATACCGATGAATAGTAAGGTGGTTCTTCTTCTGGGAAAAAAGTCAGATTTTCTTTAGTTGAATCTACATAAGCAAAATGTTGGGAGGAGGGGCTTAACCTTTCCTGCCCCTACCATTGAGCTACTGTGGTAGAGTTAGACAGAGACAGGATAAAATCCAAAAGCAGGAATGTCAATGCCAAATCATTAAGGTAATAATAAACACAACTATAATGAAGTCATATTACTTTCATAGGTTAGAAAGCACATGCTTTGTTCCTCATATGATCTTTATAAAAACTCTATAAGGTAGGCATTACCTCCTTCTCCCTAATTAGAGTAATCTCTTGATTTTCTCAAGAATACACAACTAGTTAGAATTCCCGGAGAAATTCCATTTGAATGTGCTGTGCTTCCTTCTTTAAAATCATTTTAGTTTAAGTGATGCACTATTTAATTAATTAACAGTGATGCACTATTAATTTAAGTGATGCACTGTTATTGACTGATAGCTAAGTTTGCCATACAAAGCTATTTGGAGTCCTGGCTAAGTCTAGGTTGAATTGTCAAGTAAGCAGAGTTTGCATTTGTCTCTCAATCTGTTCTGCTTTCAGCCAGCATCACCACATCCTTTATCCCAGTCATATGCTCCCAACTACCCAGCTTCAAGTCTGGTGGATACAAATTAAAGAAAGCTCTAGAAAATGTAAAGCGTAAATATTTTGGCTGAGTTTAACTCTACAATAGGATGAGATCTAACTAGTTAAGGTACATAAAATCTCAGCCCAGATGATAAAACAAAATCAAAAACAAATTACCAAAAAATAATCGACTAAAGTTCTGGGAAATAGAAAGTTATGGAAAGTTCCAAAATTAGGAAAAAAGCACTCAGTGCATTCATTTATTTTTCTTTCCGTGGATTGTAGATTCAAGTCTGAACACAGAGCTCTGTTTTACAGAAAAAGTGATTTATGAAAATAGAGAACCTGAAGCAGATCTGAACTAATGCTATCATGTATTTTACCGAAGAAGCTATGTTTAAAAAAACAACAAAGAAGGAAAATTTCACCTCTATTTCTGGACAGACATCAAATATAGGAAATGTGATGGTGACTATCCAAATGGGCTGGTGCTTGCCTAGTAGCAATAGTTATTTGTTATTTTCTCAGAGGCCAGATTTATAGGAATAAATTAAAATCATCGTTCTCTTAATTGAACAAGATATGAGTTTTAATAAAAAACAAAGACCACATTTTAATATTCCATGTTCTCTTTTTATTTGTTTGTTTATTTATTTATTTATTTGTTTATTTATTTATTTATTCTTAGACAGATGGGAAAGAAGGGAGAAAGAGAGGGAGAGAAACATCAGTGTGTGGTTGCCTCTCGTATACCACCTGCTGGGGATCTGGCCCACAACCCAGGCTGTGCCCTGACTGGGAATGGAAGCAGTGACCCTTTGGTTCACAGACCAGTGCTCAATCCACAGAGCCATACCAGCCAGGGCAAATATTCCATGTTCTGATTAGACGTCAGATTGTATTACATTTATTTATTTGTTTGTTTGTTTGTTTCTATTGATTATGGAGAGAGAGAAAGAGAGAGAGAGAGAAGGGGAGAGAGAGGGAAACATTGATTTGTTGTTCCACTTATTTAAGCGTTCATTGGTTGACTCTCGTGTGTGCCCTGACTGGGGATCAAACCTGCAATCTTGGTGTATCAGGATGATACTCTAACCAACTGAGCTACTGGGCCAAGGCTTTGTATTAAATTTAATTTTAAAAGCTCTGTCAGCTTAGATAAATTGGAGTTACTGTAATATATCTGTATATTGAGTAATTATGTAGGCTATAAAGTTAGATATTTCTTGGTTTGAAATCTAGCTTTACCACTTATTAACTGTGTAACTTTGGTCAAATTACTTATTCTCTCAGAGTCTTAGTTTTCTCATGTGTACAATGGAGAGAGTAATTATATCTATTTTATAGGTTGGTGTGAGGACCGAATGAGTAATACCTGTAAAGTGCTTAGAACAGTGTTACCTATTATCATTTTTTTTTTTTATTAAAAGAACCATTCATGTTTTTCAGTTTATAGACTGATGCTCAATCCACTGAACTACACCAGCCAGGGACCATTCATTATTTTATTGACGAAAATACAAAGTAGTGAAGTTATGTTATTGTGTCATAGATCTTAAAGCTACATAGGACCTCAGAAATCTTGAGAATAACCATTTGCTTTTGGGGAGGATGGTTTCATTATCCCCATTATGGAGGATAAATGTGATCAAGGAGGTGAAATGAATTTTCTAAGATCAAACAATTAGTATGCAATGCAAGGTAATTTTTCCCCCCAAATTTTGTTCTGATATATGCCCTCCTCAAGGCCATTCTCTTCCTCAGTATTTTGGATAGGTCATGGCCCAGGTTGATACTAAGAACCAATTAATCATGCATTATCTATTCTTTCATGTCTGGTTTCTTTAATTCAAAATCATGTTTGTGAAAATCATTCTTGTATGTTGATGTTGCTCATTCACACTTATTGTTAGGCATATTCTATTTGTGTTAATGTACCATAAACTGATCTATTGTTGAAGGGCAGATGGCTGCCTTCCAGTTTTTGGCTATATAAATAGTTCTGTACACATTCTTTACATGTTTTTTCCTGTTATGCATGCCTGATGGGTATATACCTTAGAATTGTTTGGTAAAACTGTTTTATTCTATGTCAAATCTGTTTTTCCCTTTGGCAAAATAATTTTGCCAAACAGGTTTCTAAAGTGGTTATACCAGTTTACCCACCCACCGACAATGTATAAACATTCCAGTTGCTCCATACCCTCACCCACCTTAGTACTTTTGTGCTTTTTAATTTTAGGCATTATGATAAATGATGCTGGTACATGATATTGTGTTCTAGTTTAAATTTACATTTCTTTGATGACTAGTGGAGATGAGCACTTTTTCATATATTATGGGCCACCTTCATTAATTTTAACCAATAGAAAATGCGTAGTTTTTAAAATATTTACACTTTTCCGAAAACCATTACTCTTGCTTTTGGCAAGAGTAATTTTGATTCTTTTATTTTCAAATTAATGAAAATAATGTGGATGGTTCTAGCTCTGCCACTTAAAATGCAAGCACAGTAGAGACAGGGATTAAATGACTGCCACTCAAGTGATTTGAGGATTTTTTAGAAAAGGTATGACAATGTAATTAAACTGATGCAGAGACTTTTGAACATGCGAGTACAGGGATGAGAAACAAAAATTGGTGGGATATAACTCACCAAGAATCCCTTTGTTCTTAAAATAAGGAAAAACAATTTGTAAAATTTATATAGGCTATATTTAAAAAGAAAATAATTTTGGAGCAACATAGCCAAAAAACTTAACTGTCTCGATGGTGATGCTAGAAGTATAGAAAGTACACATGGTGCACTGGAGGTTCTCATGCATGAACACAGTTGTAGATTAGTCGGCACTGCAGAGACTCAGGGGGCTGACTACATGACCAGAGTGCCAGTACAGACTGAGGGGGTCTATGCAGTAATGAAAAAGGTAGACACAGCAATCAAAAAGAATGCGTGTGGTTTTACATATCGTATGCAATATGTTTAGAAAGTTTCCTGAACATCTGTGGTTTTTAAAAAACTACTATGTCGTAGCAGACAGTTGAATGACCTGAGAGCTCATGGTGTTGCTGTAAATCATGTGTATGGTCTTGGTCTAGATTTGTCACTGAAATAACCCTAACTTAGCATTTAAAATAACATTGGGTGAATAATAGAACTACGGCACTTTTTTTATTTCTGTAAGTCTGTGTGAAAAAATAGGCAAGGAGATAGTCTACTTGTACATTATGTTAAGATAATTGAGCTTATGATAGGGAATATTTTCAATAAAGACAAATAGCTAAGTTTTATTAAAGATTTCTTTGGATAATCTTGTAGGCTTCCTAAACACTGTCATTAATTTTGTGCTGATATTTTTTATAAATTCTTCAAAAAAGCATTTGGTATCCTGCTATCTTTTACATATTTAAAAACTGATAAATGCCAAATCAGTGGAAAAATACTGAAAGGGTGAAAAAATACTGAATGGGCAATATATTAATAAGCAGGAATAATTAATACTGTAGCCTCCAGATTAATGGCTATATGAAACACCATGTGATATATTTTAATGATCTTTCAAAAAATATAAATCTGTTGATTAGTCAGCTAGGAGCAGAACTGGGATGCTGGGAAAAGTTGGGGCAGAGTCACAGAATGATGACAATGTCACAATGATTTAGCTACTATGTCCTGTACTCCACAGTCCTGAGTAATGTAAGTTACTTGATGCTGTCATTTTTCTTTCTAATCCTAGTACAGCATTTTTAACCCTTTACTTAAACATAATGCATGCATACAATAAATATTCAAGCTATCCAAAAAGACATAAAAGAAAATATAAAAATCTTCCTTTTTATCTCTCCCCCAAACTTCTATTCCTTACACTGCAGATTTTTAATGCATCCGCTCACACATGCATGCATAGGCTTTTACATGTGGTGCATGACATCATAAACTGTCCTAGACTTTTATCTTGGAGATATTTTCATATCAACTAACTATTGAAAATTGCTGCATATTATTCTGAGGTATAGTTTATTATAACGCTATTTCTCTCCTCTCAAAGGGTGTTTTGGTTGTTTCCAATTTGTTGCTATTTTTCTTATGAAAAATAATATTTCAGGATGTCATTAGTACATAATCTTGGAGCAATTTTATGTGGCTTTATCTCTAGGGTCAATTGCTAGTGCGGGTGTTATGGAGTCAGCGTTTCCCAAATTACTCTACAAAAAGCTGGTCCTGGAAGTTATTCGCCTACAGGGAGCAGCGCTGAGGGAAAACTGAAAACACCACTTTTCTCTTCTTTTCACTAGGTCTTTAAAAAGGGCATAGACTCTTAAAAAGGGAGTAGTAATATCCACTCATGGGAGGTCCTCTAATGAGAGCTCATCTGTGGAAGCCCGAACTTTTCTGTTTTACTACAAACAGTGTTGTCGAGTGAGCCCATACAAAGTCATTGTTGCAATTAATTGCTGTTCCTCATCTTCTGTAAATTCCATAGATGGCATAAGAATATACTGAATATATGTTTTACTGAAATGAATGTGGTTTTCCAGAAGACAGAACACAGGGTGCTGCCCTCTGTTTCTGAGGCATCAAATAGACTGTGTCTATTTAATCATGCTTTTAAAAAAATAATAGAGTATTCAGCCTCTAGTCCTTCACTCTGAATTGTAATTTTTCTTTATTATTATGAAAGATCATTGAATTAATGTATTTGGTGGGTTTTATTATTTTTCATGCCCCATTACATTTCTCAAAAGAATTTTTCTGCCCATTAAATGACATTGCTTAAGCGGCCTAAAACTTTTCAGAAGAAAGCTTTATGCAAATCTGTCTGTAATAATAATTAAATCAAACTGTCTGGCATTGTTCTAGGAGACCAAAAATAGGCCTCTTTAGGTGATTGGAAGGCTAGTCCTCCTTAGCAGTGTAAGGCTTTGAAACAAGTGAGAGGATTTTAGATTTATACCAAAGCAAAAGAGTGATAATCTAGATATCATTCATATGAGGCTCAATTTAAGAGAGATGAAAAACACTCATCTTTGGCAGAAAATACAATTTTTAGCTTCAATGTTAGGTAATTGTTTTAAAAATGAGCTTATTTTCTTCTCAATAGATATCATAAAAAATTGCATTTGAAATCAGAATAGGGAAAAATAAGATACATGTAATTTAAAGCATCTTACAAGTTGATTTTGGCAGTTATGGAAAAGAAGTACCTCAGGAAGACCAACTGCATAATAAGGGTAAATGGACACCATAGTGCCCGTTCGAGAGAGAATAAAACCACATCATCTACCACCACCACCAAAAAACACAAACCAGAAACTCAGTTGCACTGGACTCCCCACTGGGTGCCATGAATATTGTATGTGGCCTGTGTTCTCTGGTACATATTTACAGATTGCATAAAATTAGTAAAAGTTGAAAATTAAATGAAGAAAACACAATGTTATAGGAGCTTGGTGTGAGGAAGGATCAGAAAGGAATTCTCTTTTTTAGTTTAGAGATGGTTGTAATAGAGTACAATTCAGGCACATTTCTTTTTATGGAAAAGTTGGCCCCAACTGAGAACTACATGCATTTAACTATAAAAATTACATATAAAATCACATACATTGCTTTTAAAAATTGTTTCTGGTGTTGCTGGTAGTAAGAATGGAGCTCCATCCAACTCAGGGAATTTAAGCTTGTAAAGAGATGTCTCACACATATTTTGGGGTGACAAATTCTGTTCCCTCACAGCTCCTAGGCTACAAAGCTGTGCAGCACATTACTGTGCTATACTGAATACATAGGCAATGGTAACATGACGGTATGTGTGTAATATGTTCATTACGACTGCTATGCCGTGACTGTGCAATAGGGATTTTTCAGCTCCGTTATAATCTTATGGTACCACCATCCTACATGCTCTGGGTAAAAAAAGGGTTTTACAGAAAGTAGCCTCACAGGGTGATCTGATCATAAATTCCTCACTGGGCAGGTCCTGGTGGGTAGTCACGCCCTAGGCCTATACCTCCTTTACTAAAAGGCCTATCTTTACCTTAAGCAAGTGCTTTCCCTTGTTTCAATGCATCTAGGTTAATGTACCTTTGAAATAAGCCATCCTCAAGAGAGCACATAATCTTGTTAACTATTCTGTAATCCAGTCCCTGTCTTGCTTAATTCCAGATGCATAGAAGCTGCAGACTGCCCTTCTTACAGTCATTTTTCTTAGTCTGTTGAGATCTTGCTTCCCGGCATGTCCTCTGTTTGGTTTAATTAAATTTTTATAAAAATTGTCTCTCTCTAAAAAAAAGAGATGTCTCATAAACACTTGTCTTGTATGCACATGTGTAATAATATATAGGTATGCTATTTATGATTTTAACTGTTGGCGAGTGACCCCAATGATCCATACCACATATTTGGTAATTTTGCTGAAACCTGAACTTTTGTCCAACAAGCTGAGGCGTATATTCAGGAGCACATCAGTTAGCTGAGTGATCTCAAATTTTAATGGAAATGTGAATCATCTGGGGATCAGGTTAAAGTGAAAATTATGATTCAGCAGTCTGGGATGGGGCTTGAGAGTTTGCACTTCTAAAGAGCTCCTGGGTGACGCCAAAACAGCTGGTACAGGAACACATTTTAATTAGCAGATGTAGCTAGTGAGTGTGTTTTCCTGCTTGCCCAGGTTCTCAACAGAGCTTTATTCTCCTCTCTTGGATCTCAAGTGTCCAGTGAGGTCTCAGAATACATGTTATAGGGTTATGTTTTGAGCTGACATTTATTAGGTATTTTCAGAGTATGAGAATTTAACACAAATCATTTGTCTTATTTATTATAGTGGCTTCCAACTTACAGATGGGGAAACTGAAGCTTAGGGAGGTTTCTTCACTTTCCTGAGATAACCCAGCCAGTTAAGTGGAAGCACAACAATTTGAACACATGCAGTGTTTCTCATATAATGCCTTATGCAACTGTGCCATATTTCATTAGTGGAAATAGAAACTCAGTTGAAACAAGGAAGTAGAAACTGCAAGATGTTCCAGAGGCAGCAATAATCATATGTTCAAAGGATGTGTAAATACAATTTTATAACACTCATTTCTACAAGCAGCAAGAAAGGAGAGAAAAATCAAATGTAAGTTATCTGGTATTTATTACTAAAATGAAGCACAACTCCCCATCACTTTATGTGTTCCTTATATATGGAATAGAAATTGTTGATTCTGATAGTTCAGGAAAAGAAAGTTTTAAAAAACCAATGACTTCTGCTTGGATTTTATCTGATTTTGACAAATAAAGAACAGGGGAAGCACACTGAATTAAAACTTAAACGTATTTACTGAAAAAGGTCTAGATTTAGCTGGATTATTAACTGGAATTCTCGTAAGTCAGTGATCATGGAGCATTCTTCCTTCTTGGTCTGCAAATCAGTCTTTTTGTTTGCTTGTTTTGTTTAAATTTTCTTTGCATTTTCTTTTCATGAGGTCTATTTCTAAATATGCTTGGTGGAGTAATTCACATCAGCCTGATTTCCCAGGCCTTTAGTAGCTTGCTGCAGGTTCATAAGATACATAGTTTTAGTTTATGCCAGGTGGCTCTACTGAGATGAATTGTGCCATCTCAACATTAAGTGAAATTTTTCTGAACTAACTTGTAACTATTTGTGTCCCACATACACTGATGTCTCTTTTTTCTTTTTTCTTTTTTATTGTAGGTCTTATAAGAATAAGATGATTAATAAAAGCAACCGAGTACTAGAAAACCTTAGGACAATGCATTTTCCATAAGCTTAGATTCTTTTTTGTCCTTTGTAAAAACCCTGCCATTAATCCGTGCTCTTAGAATTGTGCTCTGTGCCACCTGCTTCCTGGGGTTATTTGAAAGACAGTGATCCAGGAGGAGTGAGTGGGCCTGCAGAAATGTACCTCGTGATGCTAAAACCAAGTGTGCCCAGGTAGCCCTGGTCGTCTCCCAGTTTTTATTCAACATATTCAAGCCATTTTGATCAGTTTTAGGTCCTTATAGTTTATTGCAATATTATTTTTAAGGACATGAAGCATTAACTTCCCCCCCCTCCCCAAGTCATTATTGTTAGCTTTGGCAAGCCAATTCTTTAGTGCACTTGGAGGAAGAGGAAAAAAAATGCAGCAGGTAACACATTCTTTTCCAGCTATTTTGTGGGCAAGCATCATCTTTTTAAGACAATAAAAAATTGAGCTTTACTGATCGCAAATTAGATCACCTCGCAGCAAGTGGTATTAAGAATTTCCTATTTATGTCTATGCCTGTCTTCTACCTCCAGCATTTCTCAGGCCCTGAATCTTGGAAGGTCACTTTTATTTGTTGGTTGGGAAGAAGGGAGGGAGTGGGTGAGTATAGAACAAGATGGACATTGTACTTGTTCACTGATTTATTTCATCTGTTAATGTCCTTTCAGACCATGATTCCTAAATGCTGAAGGACTTAGAGCTGGGGCAGACAATCAGTAGAATGTGAAGTGAAATGTAAGAATTGGATTAACTGTCCTGGCTGAGTTTCCCACATTCCCAGGAATGAATTTAGTAGCTGGAGAGCTTAGAATAATCCTAAAAGTAGTAATATGGGGGTGATTGTTCTCTGCAGAGAGAAATTGTATGTCTTACCACTGAGTCTCTTTTCTGTAATTTTCATTCTTTTGGAAAAAAGTTATTAGGCACCTCCTATGAATTAGTCATTTGCTAAACACTGGGGATACAATAGTGAATAAAATAAGATTGCTCCCTGCCCTCCAAGTCCTAACAATCAAGTTGGAGAGACAGACATTAATCATCTAATGATCAAGTATGCGGTGCAGTGTTGCAGCAGTAAGATGTTGATAAAGCTCCTGTAATAAGTAACATTCGTCTTGATGGGAGATCAGGGAAGGCATACTTCAGGAAATGGTGTTTACGCTGTGATGTGATGAACAAATAGCATCACACTAGTGATGAGAAGAAGGAAGAAACGTTCAGGCCAAGAGAGTTTAATATGCAAAGGCTGTGTAGGGAAGCAGGACGTTGTAAAGGGAGGCCGGCACGGCTGATGTGCAGGGGCAAGGGCATGATGTGAAATGCACCTGGGGAGGTAAGAAGGAGGCAGATTAAGGAGTTTTCTTTTTATCCTAAAGGCGACAGAATGCAAGTTGCATATTTTAGCCAAGGCAGGTCTATTTTTGCCAACAAAATGATGATGGTAGCTTCATTGAGGGAGAGTGATGGGAGTTAGGTTCTGGATACATTTTGAAAGCGGAGCCAACAGGATTTTCTGATGTCTCGATATGGGGATGAGTTAAAAGAAGAGTGAGATGACTTTACAGTTTTGGGATTGAGGGAGTAGAAGGGTGGAGTTGTTGTTTACTAACATAGGGAAGGCTATGAATGGAGCCAGATTTGGGAGTGTGGCTAAGATCAAGGATTCAGTTTAGATACATTCCGTTTAAGATGTGTGTTAGCCTTTTAAATGGAAATGTAGAGCAAGCAGTTGTATGTAACTGTCTGGAGTCTGGGACAAAGATCAGGAATAGAGGTAAAAATCTGGATTATTGAATTCTTTCATATGTTTCTTGGTATTTGCATTTATTTTTTTAGTTAATTTTTCATTTACATTGTCCATTTTCTAATTCTTTTTTTTTGTAGTTTTGCTTTCTGATTGTTAAGAGATTACTTTATAATAAAACTCACGTATTTTGCAGATATATTTCAGAATGCCATTTCTTTTATTTAATGTTTTTCAACATAAAGATTTAAAATTTTATGTGACTGAATCTTTTAGTCATGCTACAAAAAGCCTTTTACTCTTTTTATTCATAAATATATTTACCTTCTAACCACTGAATGGCCCTTCATTTTCATTTTAAACATAAACAATCTAGCGTTTATTTGTGTAGATGTAAGATAATAATTTTAGTTAACTTTTTTTGTCAAGCAAGTTAACCAATAATTCCAGTACCATTTGTTGAATAATTTTTTTGTTCACTGATTGACATGACAATTTATCTTATACTAAATATTTATGTATTTACATATATTTGAGTTAATTTTTATTACTTTCTATCAATCTACTTGTCTCTCATAGTACTGATTCTATAGTATTTTAATTACTGTAGTTTTCTAATATGAGATATTATCTGGGAAAACAAACCTACTATCTTTTTTTAAAAAAATTTCCTAGAGTTATTGTCTGTCATTTATGCTTTCAGCTGACTTTTATGTATCATGAGAATTATCAGTCCTTAAATTGTTTTTAAAGATCAATCATATGTGCATCTGATCCTGGAACCCTTTGTTTTGAGATAATTCTGTGAGGGATATCACAGAAAAAGTACTTGTGGTCACTCTTGTTATTTTGTGTGAATTAGTGAAAGTAACCTTACAGTTTAAGATTTGAAATATTTCAGAATGGAGTAGGTTTGGGTGTTGACAAGTTCAAGGGTGTGGCTATGGAAATGGAGTGCTTAAGTGGTGAGGAAATGAAATTCACTGTATATGAGGAGACAGGCAAATCTAGATTCCAGGTGGTTTACAAATTTTCCAAAGGCCAGTCAAAGTTTCCCAAGACAAATTGGAGAAAAAAAATTGTTTTTCAGGTCCCAAAGTCCCCATGGCCTCTGTTGTAGCGAGATGATACTAATGAGAAGAGATAGTAGTGGGTGGAAGAGATAGATGCCACTGATGTAAAATGAGAGTGGATCCTTACTTGAGGATGAAAAAGTAGTATTTTGAAAGTGGGACTCCTAATCGCAAGCATACATGTGTTGTGGGAAAATAAAAAACCTAAATGAGATAATTTCAGAGAAAGAAGTATTAACCTCACTGAAAATCCTAGTTTCAACTAGAGTAGGAAAGTGGAGGGTGCATTTTGTGAGGTATTAGTTTATGGAGGATATATGTGGAGAGTGGTTGAGACAGAGGACTGGAAGCTCTGTGGATCTGTTGGCTTTGCTTTGTAGCAAAACATCCCCAAAGTTAGTAGCCTAAAACGATAATTTGGCAGGTTGGAAATTTTGACTAGGTTCACTTGGGAATTTTAGTTTTTAATCTTGGCCTGGTTAGTCTAATCTTGACTGGGCTTGCTTGGACATCTATAGTTAACTGATGAGTTTGCTCAGCCTGTTGTTTTATGGTGGTCTCACTTTTTGTGGCTGGGATAACGGGGGTCTTTTTCCATGTTTTCTTTCAACCTAGCAGGCTAGCACAGCATTGTTCACATGACGGTTACACATTTCTAAGAAAGTCCAAGCTTGCAAAGCTTCTTCAGACCTAGCTTAAGAACTTAGTTGGGCATTATTGCTTCTACCATGTTTTTGTGACCAAGTCAAGTCACAGGGCCAGTAAAGATGATGGAGGACCTGAAAAGTCACATTGGAAGGGGCCTAGAAACAGGGAGCAGAAAACTTGTGGCCATTTAAAAAATCTTCAACACCCTGGGAGGATGAAGGAAATCCAGAGAGATATGAAGATGAAAGCAGGAGAGATGTGTGCAGTTGTTGCTTTCAAACGGGGGAGTCTTGGCCAGGGATGACAGAATGTGAAGTGTGGTGGGCTTCGCTGACATTGTGGGCCTGCCTTTTACTCTGGCACTGACTTTCAGCATTGGGGCAGCTGCATTCTCATGCAGCATCAAGAGCCTGGTGAGAAACTTGTGGTCAGCCGCCATGTGTGAGGCCATCCTTGGCTGAGGTAACAGACGGCATGTTAGAGGCATGAAATTTTACCTTTTGGACAGTGTTCTAAATGGAACAGAAGAGAAATGCACTATGGTGCCTTTAAAGAATGCTGGCCCAGAAAGGCAGTGATCAGTAGTGGTTAACTCCCAGGATTACAATCTAAAGGTGGAAAGAACAGTGGTCCTGGAGAGTGACAAATAAGCAGTGAGGTTTCTGAAGAAATGCTAAGTCATGTTCACATAGAATGGGTTGAGTTAATCTATTTCACACGAGACAGGGTTCATTTGTCATTTATCTCTGCATCTCTATTGTTTGACACACTACCTAATGCACAGTAAATGCTCAGTAAATGTTTGTTGCATCATTTATTGAATAAAGAATTCCATAATTTGACCCCTTTTCCAAATTTCCATTGTACTTGATCTCTTCTGTATATATTAATGGTAAGTTTAGATTATGGTACCTATGCATCTTCTGCAAGGAGTCCAATTGATTGTACTTTTCTTCACTGTATCGAGTTTATTCTTTTTAAATTTTGAAGTGGGGATTTAATAAAACAGAGTGACTAAGGGTTATATGTGGCCACAATTGCCAAAACTAATAGCACTGATGGACGAAAAAGCATCCATCTTGAAAAGAACGGAAACAATTGTCTTTTCTAAGTCCTTTACTTTGTCATAAATGTTGCATACTTCACTCAGAGCATGTTAAAACCATCTCCTGATCTTGAATACTTTGAGGATAAAAATTTTCCTAAGTAATCCAGTTATTAAAGATAGCATGTCAGAAAACTAAAAACATTTAACTGGGATCATCTCTTTAGATTGTGCTAAAAACAATGATGAGTTTTTATACATGCAGTATTAATGTTGGGTTTGCCTGTGTGTGTGTTTGTCTGTCTATATGAAAAGAAAACCTTTTCCTTACATGAAAAAAAAAATTCTACCGGATAAACAAAGCATGATGTTTGTTTCCAGGTTTCTCTATTATAAAAGTACCTCTATGATTAATATATGAGGTTGAATCTAAAGAACAGAAATTTCTAGATCAAACATTATACAAAATTTGTAGAATTTTGACACATTATTGAATTGTTCTCAAAGATTTTACCAATTTATACTTCAGTAATTTATGAGATGGCCTGTTTCTGTATACCATTCCAGCATAGGATTCCAACAAAAAGAAAATATTTTCGAATTTGGTGTATGGCATATGATATCTTATCCGGTGTGACTTGAGCATAGTGAATGGGTGTGAGAATGTAAGTGTGGTATTTTGGGATAAAGGCAGATAGAGGAGTGGCCATATAATGCAAGGCCTTTCAGGTGATTTAATAGACCTCGATATTTATCTCCAAAGCATTAGGAAACATTTGAAGGGATTTAAACAGCAGTAAAATGTGAAGAAGTATTACATTCTAGATAGATTATTCTGCAGCAGTATGGATTAAAAGGACAGAAGGAGATGTAGGGGCATTAGTTAGGAAATATAAACACTAGTCCCATTGGGAGAAGTTGAAGTCTCAGGTAGGGTAATGGCTGTGGAACTGGAGAGAAGTGAATGGATTTGAATATATAGAAAGTATGTGATTGGATTTCAGGGAATGAGAGAGAGGATGTATTACAGATGAGTTTCCAGTTTCAGACTTGCAAGGGGATGGAGGGTTATGCTGAGGCAGAGAGCACTGGGGTGCAAGCAGGTTTAGGAGAAAATTATGAGTTCAGTTTTGGTCATACTGAGTTTGAGATACCCATGGATATCTGAGAGGAAGTACTGATTTTGATGTATAAATTTGAAGTTTTGAAGAAATAGGTATGAATTGGTATGAATGAATAGGTATGACTCATCTGTATATAGATAATAATTGAAACCATGGGAATGGTTAGAGTTCCTGAGGGAGAAACTATAGGGAGAGGAAATGAGGCAAGGACCAGTTCTTGAAGCATTCTACCATTTAAAATCTGTAAGAGGTGGATGA